>PVKS010012992.1:0-52136 GCA_004027875.1 Aplodontia rufa
TTTAACTTCTTAGCCCATAGGTTAGGATGCACAAATATCTTAAGATTAACAATTATAGGGGCTGGAGTGGTGGCTCAGCGGTTTCAGTGCTTGCCTGGCAAGCATGAGGACCTGGGTTCAAACCCCAGTACCACGTACACAACTGAGTGTTGGAGCAACTAAGGCCAAGTGAAAAACTAAATAAAGTTGTTTCTCTCTTTCTCTGTCTCTTTCACTGTCCCTCTCTCTAAAAAAAAAAAAAAGATTAACAATTATAGGACTTAGGATAGCTACAAAATATCTAGTAAGATTAAAATAACAAAATAGTTTTAGGTTAGTAGTTAATTAGGGTATAAGGGCCTATAACATAGCTAAATAAGAAACATCTGAAGGAAAATAGGGAGTCTTGGGAAAGTGTTTGATCTCTGACTTTTATCAAAACAGGTATAAAGAACTAAGAATAACATAATTCTTTTTGAAAAATAAAGCCTTTGTACAATACATGAAACAGTTCATGAGGATTTGACCATGAACTAATGATAAAGTGGATAGTTTTATGTCTGGTGCTCTGAAACAGTTTAAATAGTTACAGGTAGTCAATCTGGTTAATGAGGCAGATAATGAAAGCATTGTTTACGCACCTGTATAAAAGAGCTCATCAATAAAGAACAGACGGCATTTTGCTCAAGTAGCTTACTGTGTCTGCTTGCAACTTGCCCCTGAGGTTCAGGTCATTCCTCCATGCTGACTCCACTCATCCTTCAGGGATCCTAAGAGTTGCTGGGACTGGCCCCTGGCAGAAGAGAATGAGAATGAAAACCCAATATATCAAAAACTCTGGGATAGCATGAAAGCATTCCTAAGGGGAAAATTTATACCAGTTAGTGCCCACATTAAAAATGAGGAGAGATCCTAAATAAATTTGAAGCTTATGCTCCACCTCAAATCCCTACAAAAGGAAGAACAGTCCAATTCCAAAGCCAGCAGAAGACAACAATAAGATCAGAGCTGAAATGAATGAAATTGAGAACAACAACAACAACAAAACAAAGAATAGATGAAACTAAGAGCTGGTACTCTGAAAAAATAAATAAAATTGATAGACCCCTAGCCAATCTCACTAAATCAACATAATCACAAAAGAAAAGGGGGTGATCACCACTGACCCCATGGAAATCCAACAAATTATAAGAGCATACTTTGAAAAACTGTGCTCCTTTAAATTAGATAATCTGGAAGACATGGACAAATCTCTAGACACATACAATATCCCTAAATTGATGCAGGATAATATTGAAATCCTAAACAGCCCAATAACAGGGACCAAAATCCATACAGTAATTAAAAACCTACCAAAGAACAAAAGCCCAGGATCTGATGGTTTCCCCACTGAGTTTTACCACACCAACGAGGAGGAGGTAACAACTCTCCTTATTAAGTTATTCCAAGAAATTGAAAAGGAGGAAACTCTCCTAAACACTTTTTATGAGGCAACCATAACTCTGATACCAAAACCCAACAAAGACACATCAAAAGAAAGAAAAAAAAACTATAGACCAATATCTCTGATGAACATTGACACAAAAATCCTTAATAAGGTTCTGGGAAATTGTATTCAAAAACACATCAAGAAGATAATTCATGGGGCTGGAGTGGGTGGCTCGGTGGTTATGGTGCTTGCCTGGCATGCGTGAGTACGTGAGTTCAAACCCCAGCACCACGTACACAATGAAGTGTCCAGGGAATGAAAGTCACATGTAAAACTAAATAAAGATTGCTTCTCTCTTTAAAAAAAAAAATTCATGGGGTTGGGTTGGGGATATAGCTCAGTGGTAGAGTGCTTGCCTAGCATGCACAAGGCCCCAAGTTCGGTCCTCAGCCCTGGGGGGAAAAAGAAGATAATTCATCATGATCAAGTGGGTTTCATTCCAGGTATGCAAGGCTAGTTCAGCATACACAAATGAATAAATGTAATTCATCACTTAAACAGAATTGACAAAAAACTTACGATCATCTCAATTGATGCAGAAAAGGCCTTTGATAAAATTCAGCACTCATTTATACTCAAAACTCTAGAGAAGATAGGGATTAAAGGGACTTATCTGAATTATGTAAAGGCCATATATGACAAACCTTCAGCTAGTATAATACTAAATGGAGAAAAGCTGAAAGCATTTTCACTAAACTCTGGAACAAGACAAGGTTGTTCACTCTCACCACTTTTATTCCACATAGTCCTTGAGACCCTAGCCAGAGCAATCAGGCAAGAGAAGGAAATTAAAGAGATAAGAATAGGAAGAGACATGCTGATGACAGGGTCCTATATCTGGAAGATCCAAAAAACTCCACCAGACAACTGCTTGAGCTTATAAACAGATTTAGCAAAGTGGCAGGCTACACGGTCAATACCCATAAATCAATAGCTTTCCTATACACTAACAATAATAGGGCAAAAGAAGAAGTCACAAAATCAGTCCCATTCACAATATCCTCAAAAAGAATAAAATACTTGTAAATTAATCTAAAAAGGGAAGTAAAAGACCTCTACAATGAAAATTATCAAACGTTGAAGAAAAAAATCCAAGAAGTCCTGAAAAGATGGAAAGATGTTCTATGCTCTTGGTTAGGCAGAATTATATAATTAAAATAGCCATTCTGCCAAAACCAATATACAGATTCAATGCAATCCCCATCAACATTCCAATGTCATTCTTTACAGATATAGAAAAAGAAATTCTCAGGTTCTTTTGGAACAACAAGAAACCCAGAATAGCCAAAACATTACTAAGCAAAAAAGACAAAACAAGTGGTTTTGCAATACCAAATCTAAAACTATACTATAGAACTGTAATAATAAAAACAGCATAGGTGCTCACTTCAGCAACTCATATACTAAAATTGGAATGATACAGAGAAGATTAGAATGGCCCCTGCACAAGGATGACATGCAAATTCATGAAGCATTCCATATTTTTTGATTTCTGAGTCTCATGACAGATGTGTGTTTAATTTTATAAGAAATTTCCAAAAACGTTCCAAAGTAACAAACATTTCACACAGCTACCAGCAACGTATGATTCATTTTCTCTGCATTCTTGCCAGCATTTAGTATTACTACTATTTTAATTTGTACCATTCTACTGAGTATATAGTAATACCCCATGTGACTTTAATTTGCATTTCAATAATGCCTAATGATTTTGATAAATTGTCAGTTTTTGTAAATTCATTGTTATTTCAAAAATTTTAGCATATATCTTTTCATTGTGTGATACTCTTATTTTGTATAAGAAATTATTAAACTATTCATTAAATACTAAAAAAAAGCATGGTACCGGTATCAAAATAGGAATGGAGACCAATGGAATAGAATAGAAGACTCTGAAACAAACTCACAAATCTTTAAATATCTGATCTTTGACAAAGGGGGTCAAAAAGTAACGTGGAGGAATGACAGCCTATTCAACAAATGGTGCTGGACAAACTGGACTGCCACTTGCAGAAGGTTGAAATTGGCTCCTTACTGTTCACCCTGCACTAAAATCAAATCAAATTGGATCAAGGAACTAAGAATTAAACCAGCTACCATACAACTGCTAGAAGAAAAGTTAGGACCAACACTCCAGCATTTGGGAGTAGGCAAAGACTTTCTCAACAAGACTTCTAAAGTGAAGAAAGTAAAGTCAAAAATCAGTGAATGGGATGTCATAAATCTAAAAAGCTTTTACACTGCCAAGGAAATAAACAAGGAAAATAAGTCAAGAGACTTATTACAAAATGGGAGATCATTGCCTGTGATTCTTCCGACAGGGAATTAATATCTGGAATTTACAAAGTACTCAAGAAACTTAATATCAAAAACACAAACAATCCAATCAATAAATGGGTCAAAGAACTAAATAGAAACTTCTCAACAGAGGAAATTAAGCAAGCCAATGAATATGTGAGGCAGTGTTCTAAATCACTAGTAATCAGAGAAGTGCAAATCAAAACTATTAAGACTTCACATCACTCCAGTCAGATTAGCAAAGATGAAGAATATAAATAATAACATGCTGGAGGGGTTGTGGGGAGATAGGAACACTAGCACACTGTTGGTGGAACTGCAGACTGGTACAGCCACTCTGGAAAGCAGTGTAGATAATCCTCAAAAAAATTAGTGATGGACCCACCATATGATCCAGCTATCCCTCTTCTGGATATTATTCCTGAGGAGTTAGAATGAGCTCATTACAGTGATACAGAAAAATCTATGTTCATAGCAGCTCAATTTACAATAGCGATATTATGAAACCAACCCAGCCCCTCACTGGATGAATGGATCCAAAAACTGTGGTATATAGATATACCATGGAGTTCTACTCAGCAATTAGAAACAATAAACTTGCAGCCTTTGAAGGTAAATGGATGGCAATGGAAGAAATCATGCTGAGCAAAGTTAGACAAACCCAGAGAGTCAAGGGTCAAATGTTTTCACACATCTGCAGAGGCTGGAGCTAAACCCAGGCCTCTATGAAAGGTAGTCAATTTCATGTATCAGACCCAACAAAGCCTTAGCAACACATAATCTAGGGCAATCATAGATATTTATGGGGGAGAAGGGGGGAAAACCAGGTGGGGGAAGGGAGAGGGAGTGAGAATAGAGAGGGATCTAGGGGGAAAATCTGATTTAAGAATATATGCATATCATATTGTTACTTTTATGCATTTTTGATTGTATAATAACTATATTTCTTAATAAAATTAGAAACAATGGTATTGGGCCTTTGAAGGTAAATGGATGGCAATGGAAGAAACGTTTCTGAGCAAAGTTAGGCAAACCTAGAGAATCAAGGGTCAAATGTTTTCACTCATTTGCAGAGGCTGAAACTAAACCCAATCTTGGGTGAAAGGTGGTTAGGACCACATATTGGACCCAGCAGGGGCATGCCAACACATAATCTAGGACAACTATAGGTATGTGGGAGGAGAGAAGGGGGAAGTGACAGGGTGGGAGGGGGGAGAGAGGGAGAATGAAGTGGGATCTAGGAAGACAGTCAACAAAGTAGCATACTCTTTATGCCCCTAAGAATCCAATAATACTTGTGCAATCATTTAATTCTGGAAAGTTCACAATCTGAGCATTAATATTGCTTGTAGGGCAAAATGTAGAATAGTCAAGAGACTAGGGGGTGGGCAATTGGGGGTAATTCTAGTTTAAGATCATATGCGTAACACATGTTGCTTTGTATGCGTTTATGATTGTGCAATAATTCAACTCCTTAATAAAAAAATTAAAAAAAGAAAAGCCTCTGAGGCAGTTGGAGTGGTGGCTCAGTGGTTAAGGTACTTACCTGGCATGCATGAGGACATGAGTTTGAACACCAGCACCATGTACACAACTGTCAGAGCAACAAAAACCATATGAAAAAATAAATAAAATTGTTTCTCTCTCACTATCCCTCTCTCTTACTTAGGAAAAAACAAACAAAACAAAACCACAGAGGAGCATCATACAGGAATTAAGCTAAGCAATGGTGCCCAGAAGGAACAACCATGTCAGTACCTGCAGTACCTGGTATTACCAGGTTCCTCAAAATGTCTGATATAAAAAGGAGGCAGACACTGAGGCACAGAGGTGCCATCAAACTAGAAAAATTCACGCAGCCAGACCAAGACTCTCAACCCTGATCCTGTCCCAGGAAGACTTCAGACAGTGTGAGGGCTCCTCAGGGAAAGAAGCAAATGATGCCTACATCCCAGCTCTGCACACATAGCAGCTAGTTCAGGTGAGGAAGCAACTCCTGGAGAAAACATGAAGGGCAGAGCATAGAAGAGGATGCTGAGATAGATGTGTGGGCCTTACCAAGTAAGGCCAAAAGTGCAAAGTACTCCATCACATCATGGTACAGGTGTCTCTGAGCCTCATCAAGGAGCCCCTAATCCTCCCAGAAGTACACAGCTACATCCCCAAAGGTTACCTGGTCCTGCCATGATGGTAACAGCTAAGTCAACCAGACCAAAAGATGGCAGAAAAAATGAGGAAAAAATAAAAACAGATGAACCCATCTGGGCCTCAGCCCCACGCTCCATTTCTCTGGCAACAGCCTCTTCTTCCATGACTACTAGATACCCTCCACAAACACTCCCAGGTAGCCCTCTGCCCCAAGCCCCAGGGGCAGGTACCGCTCTGTCTTGTCCCATTGATCCCTGTGTCTGTCCTCAGACAACAAGCAGGTGGACAGGTAGATGACATGTAATCTCTGGATCCTCAGATTCTGCCTCCCAGAAATACCAGTGACGGGCCAAGCTGCCATCCTCACCCACATTGTCTATTTAAAATAGAATTCTTATGGGTCTCCCTTTCTTCTCCTTTACCCTCAACCCAACCATCTTTTCTCCCCTCTGCAGCTAGAGGGAGCTTGGGAACACCTGAGTCAGATCACCTTCCAGGTACACTTCCAAACTTCTGTATCCTCACTACCCCCTCAGATAACAGGCCAAGAACGAGTGGATGCGGCTTAGCATCTTCTGCGAGGACTAGTGAGGCACTGGTTGGGCAGGCGACCAGAGTCCTGTGGGCCCAGTAACCTTGAATGTCCTTGTCATTCTATGGTCTCTGGACCAAGGCCATCAGCATCCCTGAGGCGTTGGCCTGGAATGCGAGTGTCTGGGCACCCTCCCCTCCCTACCCGGCACTTTGACGAGCCTCCTGGGATTAGGACGCGCACTCAAGTTGCTGCGGTTCAAAGGGCCACATTTTGGATGACTTTGCAGCCTTCCCTCGAAAGACCTTTAGTACAAGCAAGCTCAGTGTGTTAAATATATGAGAGCTTCTATCCATTTATTTTTTCAGCACTGGGGATGGAACCCTGGGTCACTATCATGCTTGGCAAGTGCTGCACCAAGTCACCCCAACTCTTAGGTAGTAGCTGGCAATAAGCAGTGAAATGCATAGCAAGGCCACAGGCTTACTTTAAGTTACTCTTAAAGTTTTCTTTAAGTTACTGCCAAGGCAGATGAATAATTTGTAGCTAATGACCTGTAGAAAAGCATCAGTATGCAAACCTTAAGGAAAAACAAGCAAAAGTAAGAGATCATGAGAGGGATGCTCCCAGAAAGGAGGATTTATGTTTGTGTGTGTGTGTGTGTTGGGGATGGACTATAGGGGATGGACCCTAGGGACACTTCACCACTGAGCCACATCCTGAGCCCTTTTTATATTTTATTTTGAAACTGGATCTTGCTAAGTTGCTTGAGACCTTGGTAAGTTGCTGAAGCTGGCTTTGAACTTGAGATCCTCCTCCCTCAGCCACCCAAGATGATAAGATTACAGACTAGAGCCACCACATCCAGAGGGGACTAAGACTTTTTTTTTTAAAGAGAGAGGGACAGTAAGAGAGAGAAAATAAATTTTATTTAGTTTTTCATGTGGCTTTCATTGCTCCAACAATTCCTTGTGTACATGGTACTGGGGTTCAAACCCACAAACCAGCTAAGTGCCATAACTCTTTGTTTTTTTGTTTTGTTTTGTTTTTTTAGAGAAAGGGAGAAACAACTTTATTTAGTTTTTCACATGGCCTTTGTTGCTCTAACACTTAGTTGTGTACGTGGTGCTGGGGTTTGAACCCGGGTCCTCGCGCTTGCCAGGCAAGCGCCAAAACCGCTGAGCCACCGCTCCAGCCTCCAACTCTTGACAGGGTCCATTGAGGTTTGTGTGAAGCTGGGAATTATGGCTATAGGCATCTTCATTTGTCTGGAGAAACAGGGTCCTTTAGTAGCACAAGCACACTAAGGTAATTTCTAATCCACTACTGACCCCAATCCACATTAACATGGGACTAACTTGTAGATGAAGCCCCCACAAATAGAGTGGCCATCATGAGAGTTCCAAATAGGACCAACTAAGGTAAAAACTACACTGTCCAATGTGAAGGAGGAATTGAACACCTGATTAGCAAAGATTGCTGAAGGAGGACCCCAGTTCTCCTGGTAAACATCAAACAGTAATAAAGTTGGAGACAGCATTGTCTTTGTTGGTCTCTGCTCAAAGATGACCCACTCTCTTCCCTGAGAGTGCTCTTTGCTTGATCCTCACTTTGCTTTTACATAATGTTCACCTCACTGTCACTGTACTGTTGTTTATAATAAAGTTCTTTTGCATGGCATTTGGTGTCTGATTTTAAATTTTCTTTCATTGGAACACAAGAACCAAGGTTCGGAGTTTCAGCTCCAGACTTTCCTGTGACACATTCCTAAGAATTACTGTTGTTCTTATCTTCCCTCTCCCAAATCTCACACACATGCTGGGAAAGTCTTATAACCCTAAAGATCTGCTTTGCTGCTCTAGAGAAAGCCAGTAACTCAAAAGCCTGCAAGGTGGATGCCATCTTGCTCAGGGATTGCAGAGGAAGGCTTTTTTAGGGATCGTGGGGAGGTATGCTTTAGGCCTTGGACAGGCTGCAGTTGTAAATCTTCCAGCAGGCAGCAGAAGTCACCAAAATGTTCTGGATATGTAATTCTTTTTTTTCTTTTTTCAGGGCTGAGGACCGAACTTGGGGCCTTGCACGTGCTAGGCAAGCGCTCTGCCACTGAACTAAATCCCCAACCCCTGGATCTGTAATTCGTAAAGAGCAGTTCCTCCTTATAGTTGTAAAAGTCAGCAAGGAATCCATCAGGTCCTTGGCTTTTCTTCTTTGGAAGGCTTTTAATTGCTATATTGACTTCAGTGCCTGTTATTGGGCTATTTTAGTCTTTCAGTGTCACACTGCATCAATTTGGGCATGTTGTAAGTGTCTAGAAATTTGTCCATGTCTTCCAGATTTTCTAATTTAGTTTCTGATAATCTGTTGGATTTCTGTGTGGTCAATGGTGATCATACCCTTTTCAGTTGTGATTTTGTTGATTTGCTTCATTATTTTCCCTTCTTTTAGTGAGATTGGCTAAGGGAAAGTCAATTTTATTTATTTATTAAGATACCAGCTCTTTGTTTCATTGATTCTTTTTACTTTCATTTTTTTTTGTTCTCAGTTTCATTGATTTTGCTCTAATCTTGATTATTTCCTGCCTTCTGCTAGCTTTGGGATTAGATTGCTCATGCTTTTGTAAGGATTAGAGATGGAGCATAAGCTTATTTATTTAGGATCTCTCCTGACTTTTTTTTGAAAGAGAGAATCAACTTTATTTTTTTTTCATCTGGGTTTTGTTCCTCTGATACTTAGTTGCATATGTGGTACTTGGGTTTGAAACCAGGTCCTTGGGCATGCCAGGCAAGCATTGTAACTGCTAAGCCACTCCTGCAACTGCTCAAGCCCTCCTGATTTATTTTTTAAAGAGAGAAGGACAGTGAGAGAGAGAGAGACAGAGAGAGAAACAATTTTTTTATTTAGTTTTTCATGTGCCTTTTGTTGCTCTGAGGCTTCATTGGGTACGTGGTGCTGGGGTTTGAACTCGTGTACCTGTGCATGCCAGGCAAGCACCGTAACCACTGAGCCACCGCTCCAGCCCCCCCCTCCTGATTTTTAATTTAGGCATTAAGTGCTATAGAATTTCCCCTTGAGAATGCTTTCATGGGGGGCTGGAGTGGTGGCTCAGTGGTTATGGCGCTTGCCTGGCACGCACAAATATGCAGGTTCAAACCCCAGCACCACATACAAAACGAAGTGTTGAAGCAATGAAAGCCACATGAAAAACTAAATAATAATGATTCCCTCTTTCTCTCTCTCTTTTTCACTGCCCCTCTTTTTTTTTTTTTTTAATAGAGAATTCTTTCATGGGGGCTGGGGTGGTGGCAGGGTGGTGGCTCAGTGATTACAGCACTTGCCTGGCATGTGCAAGTACACTGGTTCAAACCCCTGCACCATATACACACAATGCAGTGTCAGAGCAACAAAGGCCACATGAAAGACTGAATAAAGTTGAATCTCTCTCTCTCTCTCTCTCTCTCTCTCTCTCTCAGGACCTAGGTTCAAATCCCATAACCATGTACACAACAAAATGTCAGAGCAATGAATGCCACATGAAAAACTAAAGTTGATTCTCTCTTTTTAAAAAATGCTTTTGTAAAAAAAAAATGAAGTCTCGAAACAATGGAAGCCATATGAAAAACTAAATAAAATTAACTCTCTCTCTCCCCCCCCCCATAAAGTAAAATGAAAAGAAAAGAAAAATCTTCTTTTAGCTCAGTGTTGGTTTTAGTAATCAGATCATTGATAAGTTTTTGCAGGTCTTCATCCGGCTCCCTGCCTGTGGGCTCCTTGGTAAGGAAGTTGTAGATTTGATGTGAAGCTTCTGTAGTTTGACTCCTCATCTTTGAAGAGCTTCTTTGAATTGAGATTCCCTGTTTGGAAGCAAGGCAAGTCTCTGGGTGCTTCTTCCTTGAAGGCCAAAGGGTCTGGTCAGACACGCCTCTCTGATGACCACCTTCTTTCAGAAAGCTGCTTCTGCCTGGAATCTCGTTTTGCTGCATCTTTTGGATCTAGGTTCCAGTCACCAACCTGAAACCTAGCGGGGTTCCAGGGCAGCCTGCGGGGTTGTTGAAGATCCGTGAGGGTGCATCACTAGGTTCTGGGGTCCCAGAGGCATGGGATGGCCAGAACAGGCCGACCTACTTGCTGTGCTGGGATCTGAGATCCTTGGTGGTGGGGACAGGCCCCCTATATCTGGACTTGATGGGTATGCACTGTGGTTGGGCAGCTCTGGGCAGGGGTCCTTGGAGGTATCCTGGGTGCCTGCCAAGGTGGGACCAGAGGCCTGTGCTTGTGCAGCAGCTGGGCAGGTACAAGTGCATGGTCCTCAGGGGTGTCACAATGGATCATTTATTTGTTTGTTTTTGTTACCATGGATTGAACTCAGCAATACTTCATCACTGAGCTATATGCTCAGCTCTTTTTAATTTTTTTGACAGGGTCTCGCTAAGTTACTCAGGGCCTTGTTAATTTGCTGAAGCTGGCTTTGAACCTGAAATCCTCCTGCCTCAGATTCCCAAATTGCTGGGATTACGGGCATGAACCATCACATCTGGCCCACAATGGACTTTTTGATTTACTTAGAAACCTGGAGAGTGCTGCCTCACTAATGGCACCTGTAGCCAATTTGTCCTCCCACCTTCCTGGCTTGCCCAGAAATAGAGTATCCCCCTCGAGTTCAGGAGAGATGGCTTCTCTGTGCCATCATGGGGTCAAACATGGGAATCACCCAGCTCTCGTCAAAGGACTCTATTCTTCTTACAGCTTTGGAAACTGAATGCCCATGATTGGGCATCCCCGTCTTTGGCCCCTGGTGAACACGCCTTTGCTTGGGTCACAACATGGTGAAGAAGTCAGAAAGGAAACAGTCGCATGCAAAGGAGGGCAAGCTTCTGGTGTGGCCTTGTTGATCACAGTTTGCTTTCATAAGAACTACAATAATCCCCTCTGATGGATGCTCACAGAGACCTAATCACCTTCCACTAGGCCCCACCTCTTAAAGGTTCCACAACCCCTCAATCTCACCACACTGAAGACCAATCCTCTAGCACTTGAACCTTTGGAGACACTCAAACCACATCCAAACTGTATAACGTCTTCCATCAGCAGAAAGAATCAGTGAACTTGGATTCAGATCAAAACTTCCCAAGTTGGACTGGAGATACAGCTCAGTGGTGGAGTGCCTAGCATACACAAGTCCCTAGGTTTGACCTGCAGCAGCACAAATAAGATGGCAACAAACTTCCCATAATGAAATGTACAAAGAATTAAAAGAAACAAAACTAGATATCCAAGGACTGAGATAATCTCCAAAGCTGTGATGTATAACTTGTTATATACCAGAAAGAATAGGGCCAGATAAATTTTTTTTAGCAATAATAGCCAACAATTTTCCAAAATTAAAGACAGACTCCAACCACAGAATCAGGATAGCATCAAAAGGTACTAGAGATTGATTTTACTCATATGACAGAGTAGCCAATAATATACCATCATGATTAAGATTCTCAGTTTTATTTTACATGCATTTTACCATGGTCAAAACAGTTTTTAAAATATCTTTGCAGGCATGATGGCCCTTGCCTGTAATCCCAGCAACTTGGAAGACTGAGGCAGGAAGATCACAAGTTTAACAACTTAGGCCATTAACAACAAGACCCTATAAATAAAATGGTTGAGGATGTACCTCAGTGGCAAAATTCCCCTGGGTTCAATCCTCAGTCTTCCCCCCAAAAATGAAAAAGGTCTGGGGTGGGGGTGTGCTTCAGTGGTAGACCACTCCTGAGTTCAGCCCTAGTACCAACAAAAAAAAAGTTTTTTAACTGTTGGTGAAGATGTGGAGCCCCTGGAACACTCACATCACTGGTGGGAATGTAAAATAGGACCACTTTAAGAACTAGTTTATTAGTTTTTTTTTTTCAGGGCTGAGGACTGAACTTGGAAAGTTTGTTTTTTTTAGAAGAAGGAGGGAGAGAGAATCAATTTTGTTTATTTTTTCATCTGCTCTTTGCTTTCCCGACACTTAGTTGTATATGTAGTGCTGGGGTTCAAACCTGGGCTCTAGTGCATGCCAGGCAAGTGCTCCAATTGCTGAGCCACTGCTCCAGCCCCAGTTTAGTAGTTTCTTACAGAAAAAAAACATATTTGGCCAGGTATGATGATGCATACCTGTAATCCCAGCAGCTCAGGAGGCTGAGACAGGATCACAACTTCAAAACCAGCCTCAGCAATTTAGAGAGGACCTAAGTAATTTAGGAAGACCCTGTCTCAAAAATAAAAAAATAATAAAAAAATAAGAAGAGCTGTAGATGTAGCTTGGTATTTAAGCACCCCTGGATTCAATCCCAGGTACAAAAAATAAAATAAAATACTTGACATAGGACACAAAAATTTTATTTCTGGCTTTTACCTGAGAAAACTGAAAACCTCTGTCCAAGCCAAAATTTTACACAAGTGTTGATAGCTATCTCATTCAATGGCTAAAATCTGAAAACAACTCAAATGTCCACAGGACAAGGGAAAAATCACCATTGCTGCATTCATGTAATGGACTACTACTCCATGATAAAAAGCACATATACCAGGGCTGGAATGGTGGCTCAATGGTTATGGTGCTTGCCCCACATGCGCAAGTACACGAGTTCAAACCCCAGCACCCACGTATAAAACTAAGTGTCAGAGCAATGAAAGCCATGTGAATAACTCAATAAAAATTGATTCTCTGTCTCTCTTTCTCTCTCTCTCGCTGTCCTTCTTAAAAAAAAAAAAGCAATATACCCCTAACCATAAACCAGATGATGGTGGGAGAAATTAGACACAAAAGAGTTTGTGCCACTATGATTCTGAGGCAGAGAGAAGGGTCCAACCCTCCCCCAAGAGGTACTTTTAATTTTTTTTATTTTTCTCCTCAAGCTGCTCCATGTACCTTGAGCTGTGCTGGGAGACTGCTCCAGCTAAGATGTATCAGATGTCCCACAGCTGCTCCTGCAGGTTTTGCCTCCTTTACCCTAGAATGAAATCCAAATCCCCTAAAGTGTCTGGAGACTCCAGCAACTCATAGTACTCCCCTGCCAGGATCCCTTTCCCATTCAGAAGCCCCCTTGACCAGACCAACCTGTCTTCCGCCCAGAAAACCCAGGCTGTCCATCTCCCAGACCTTGTGGGTGTGTTGCCATGTGTTGGAAACATCTTTCCTTGCCAGTGACACAAGAAGCCCTACTTGCCCTTCAATCATACATGTCTTCAACAGTAGCAAAATAATTAGCTAAAAAGCTTTGAGATCTTATTAAACTCTTGGCATTTTGGTTTGAACATAATCTTTTATTTTACTTAAAGCTGATATACAAGTAAATCTTAGACATGGTGAAGTGGTTGAAGGCATATGCTCTGTAGGTTCACATTTCACCCTCGACAACGGTCAGCTCAGTACTCTGGGACAAGTGGCTCGTGTTTCCCACTGTTACATGGGTGTGGTAATGGCATGGTTTCCTCAGTGATACATAAAAGACTTAGAGCATTACACACTTCAGCATGGTGCTAGGGCTTGCAGCTATCTCTGTTTTTAATTGTTTTCTGGTACTGTGGATTGAACCCAGGGGTGTTCTACCACCAAACTACAGCCACAGCACTTTTTATTTTTTATTTTGAGACAGGGTCTCACCAAGTTGCTAAGGCTGACCTTGAATTTGAGATCCTCCTGCCTCAGCCTCCTAAGTCTTTGAGATTACAGGCATGTGCCAGTGCAGCCAGACAGTGGGGCTCTTTTAAAATAAACCCTTTTATGCTCTGTAAGAAATAGGATCAGGGGCTGGGATGATGGCTCAGCGGTTACAGTGTTTGCCTGGCATTCCTGATGACCTGGGTTCGAACCCCAGCACCACATACACAGCTAAGTGTCAGTGAAGCAAGGCCAGATGAAAAAATAAATAAAATCTCTCTCACCCTTTCTTGCTCTCTCTTTAAAAAAAAGAAAGAAAGAAAGAAATAGGGTCAGTCTGCTTAGAGACTATCCTGCCTTTGGTTTTCAGTGTTGCAGTTAGATTGATCCTGAAAGAAAAGGAACAAAGAATCAACGTCGTGATGTGTGGGGCAAAGGCCAATGGACAAGCAAGATTGGCAAAGTACCTTTGCACAATCCAGGTCTACAAGGAAAATGGCTACCTTGGGCAAGAATCTGGGAAAAAAACCAGAATCAAGAAAGATTAAGGCTAGGGGCCTGCAATTCTCGGTGTAGGAGTTGCGACACTGATCTCCACCCTTTACAACACACACACTCGCAGAGAGGTCGAACTCCCTCCTCAGAGGGCACATCAGGAAATGTTCAGAGCTGGGAGTTGAACCCAGAGCTCTAGACAAAACCTCCTCTGCCTCTCAACGCGCCCTTAGCATTACGTTCTCTCCTTTGAGCCCCTGGGACCTAGGAAGCTTCCATTTTGGCACCTCCAGGGTTTAGCTTCAGGAGCTGCTTATCTAGGCTCTGGGACAAAGTGCAGCGCTGCCCCACAAGGCTCAGGGTTCGCGGAAATCAGCGTGCAGTCCCTGTGCTCGCGGCGTCCCTGGCTGTTGCCATGGAGCTTGGGCAGGCTGCGCCAGCGCGCTGCAAGGCAGTGCGAACTACAACATCCAGAGGGCTCTGCGCGTAGGTCCGCGGCGTGCGTCTGCCCCGAGGGCGGGGTCTCGACTTCCGCCGCTCGGGACTGTCACCCGGCTGCCCCGCGTCACTGCAGTGGTCTGGGCTGCGGCGCTGGAGGCTGGGCCGGCTCTCCCGGAGGCTGCGGCGGCCCGGGACGAGGGCAGCAGGGAAGGCTCTGGCGGAGGGCCTGCCTCCTGCCGCCTGCGCGCCGCCGCCGCCCCGGCCCGGCGCCCGAGCCTCGGTTTCCCGGTGCGAGTGGGCGGCTTGGTGGGGTCGTCGGGCGGCGTCGGAACCACGCGCTCCCGGCCCCCTCCACAGCCCCAGGGCGGCTCCCCAGGCTCTGGCGCCATTGGCCTAGACCGAGGCCTTGCACCCTCCCTGCCCCTTCCCAGCCGCAGCTCCGATGGCGAGGGCGCTGGCAGACCCGAAGCCGGTGAGTAGGTGGACTTGAGCCCACGAGTCCTACCTAGGCGGCTTGTTGTGGGAGGCGGTTCCCCCGCCCCCCGACCGCGTAGACCGGGTCCGGGCTGGAAGTGCCAGCGGAAGGCTTCTACACGTGCAGAGGCTGGGAGCCCAGATGCTTGGTTCTGGGTTGGTTCTGAGCTGAGTGTGGCCGAATGGCAGGTGAAGGAGTTGGAACTCTCCATCTTCTCAGTTAGGACTTTTGCTAAGTGGTCTGTATGCCCAGGTGAGCAATTGATGGCTTCTGGACTGGATGGAGACGCTTGGTGGGGGAAGTGGTTGAATTGTGAGTAGATTTGCATTATGTGTCACTAGTGTGAGGTATGAGCAACTGTTGTGCGTGAAGCACCAAGGTTTTCATCTTGAGTGCCTGGAAGACTCTCAGAAATAACAATTTGAGGAGAAAACAGATTTCTTTCACAGGAAAGATCAGGAGTTTGCGATGTCCAGAATGGAGTTGACACTAGTGGTTCTGAGCCAAAACAGAAGTTGTGAATTGGACTGAGGAGGGAATGATCTCACAGACTCAGCTAGGTTGGTCAGTTTCAGTTAGGAGTTTAGAGGGAGGAAAAATGGGAGTGATTGGAGCTGTCCAGGCAAGAATCTGGTAGGTGACTGAGGGTGTCAGAAAGTGAAAATAAAGTGGAGACCACACTGCTGGGGGTGGGTGCTGTGTTAACTTCCTTTGTGTCCACCAGGTCCTCAGGACCACCCTCCTGTGGCAACTGATGGGATCATCCAAGGCCTGGAGGACCAGCCTTGAAATGTCAGGGTCACATGAGGGGAGGATCCTAGAGTGGGCATATCCTGGGGGATCTATAGTTGCTTGTTGCAGGCACAGGAAGGGCACATCTGGGGAGGGGCATGACTGGTTATGCCAGCTAAGAGCCCTGAGGTTTGTTCTCACTTGCTTGTGTAGAATAGCCGGTGCAGAAGTTGAGAGTTCTTGGGTTGGACAGGGAGGGTGGAGAGAAGTACCACCTGAAGACAGCTCTTGCATAGAGACCGAGGAAGATCGAGTGTTCAAGAAGCGCCAAGAGAGGTGGCCAGTGGGATGGGTATCTGGGTCCCTGGTCACTCAGTCATACTGGACTGCTTGCTGTTGTAGGGCCTGATTGCCTTTGAGGACATTGCCGTGTATTTCTCCCGGGAGGAGTGGATGCTCCTGGACACAGCCCAAAGGGCCCTGTACCGCCATGTGATGCTGGGGAACTTCGCGCTTGTGGCCTCGTTGGGTAAAGCCCTGGGTCCTCCATAAGAAGCCAAATTAGTGCCCATCTGGGCCATCAGGACTATCCCCTCACCTCTGCACACTCAAGAGCAGGGCCTTCTGACCAGAAACCACATGAGGCAGGGTCAAGCCCTGGAGATATGCAGGCTGTCTCATTCTGCCATACCCCATGGCCCTGACTGAGTCTCCTATGCCTGGGCTCAGTCCCCTTCCTGTGGTGCCCTGACACAGACACTGCTTGCAAGGACCCTTGAACTGTCCCAGTACACCCCTGCCCTGTTGTGACCCCAGGTTTTCCTGGTTGTACAGATGGCATTATGTATTTTCATGAAGCCCTGACTCCTATCTTTTGGGGGATGGGTTGTCCTGATCTGGTGCTGGCTTCTCACCTGAACCTCCTCCTTCACAGGACTTTCTGCCTCCCGACCGCGTGTGGTCATCCAGCTGGAGTGTGGTGAGGAGCCCTGGGTTCCCAGTGGGACAGATACAACCCTGGGCAGAAGTGCCCACAGCAGGCCCAACCTTGGTGAGTTGAGGTTCAGGTGGGGTGAACTTGGGACCAACACGTGGCCAAGCCTCTGTCACAGACATACTCTCCTCTCCTGCCTCCCTTCCCTTCCATCATCAGCCTCTCCTGGAGGTGGTGGCCTTGGCTGCCCTTGAAGGGAAGTTCTAAAGGCACAGGAGTTGGGTTCACCAGGCTGTGGTGAGACCTGTTCAGAAACCCTCCCTCAGTTGGGTAGTGTGACCTCAGACCCTCCACATCTATGGGATACTCCTCTCTCCCTCCATTCTTGTGTCCAGGTGTTGCTTTAGTGCCTGCTATGGCCAGGCCTTTACAAGGCACTGGGGACACAGCCTTGACCAGGATACTCCCTGTCCCACTCTGTGGGGCTGATAGCAGGGGAGAGGTAGTCAGTAGATAGTATTCACCAATAGTCTATAGCCTTAGAAACAAATTGGAGCAAGGACAAAAAGCAGACTGGGGAGTGGGCTCCTGAGAGAGTGGGGTGGGGACAACCAACTGAGGTCTAGGTAGTATGCAGCGGCTGCTGGGTTCACCACACCCCACATCTGGGTGTCTGGGGAGTGCATCTTGACCATGTGGAGGGAGGATACAGTGAGTGCCACACCTTCAGGGCAGATGCTTCGTCCATCCCCTTTCTGCCTAGGCCTCTCCCTTTCTCCCTAGGCTTCTACATCCAGCCCCCCAGGGTTCACTCTGCCTGGCTGGTAGCCTGCTCTGGTCACCTCCTGACTAGATGCCCTGGACAGCAATCATTCCTCTGCCTTTAGGTTTATGCTGTCTGACAGAGGACAAAGATGTTTTTGGAGAAGCAGCACTGCCAGTGGCCTTCTGCCAGGATAGCTCCTCTGGGACACCTACTAGCTCAAGCCTGGAGGGACAAGAGGATGCCTTCCCATCTGGGGAGAAAAAACCCACAGGTGTGTCAGTGATCTACTGGGAGAGGCTCCTGCTAGGCTCAGGCAATGGCAAAGCCAGCATCAGCCTGCGACTGACCTCCCCATCAAGGGCTCCTGAGGGTGGTCAGTCCAGAGAGAAGGACCTCACAGACTGCCCTCCTCCAGGGAAGCTGACACAGGCCACTGAGCTACAGAGGCCACATATGCAGCAAGCCCCCCAGAGAGCCTTTCTGAGCAACCAGGACCTCAGGGCCATTTGCAGTAGGGGAGAACGTGGAATGGACACAAATTGGCAGGAGGCTCGGAGACTCCCAGGTGCCTGGAACGAGCTGGGCGAGGCCCTCCATGCTGGCCCTGGTCTGCTCCCTGGGGAGAAGCCCTTCGAATGCAGGGCATGCAGCAAAGTGTTTGTGAAGAGCTCAGACCTCCTTAAGCACCTGCGCACCCACACTGGGGAGCGGCCCTATGAGTGCGCGCAGTGCGGCAAGGCCTTCAGCCAGACATCACACCTGACGCAGCACCAGCGCATCCACAGTGGCGAGACGCCCTATGCGTGCCCCGCCTGCGGCAAAGCCTTCCGGCACAGCTCCTCACTGGTACGGCACCAGCGTATCCATACAGCAGAGAAGTCCTTCCGCTGCAGCGAGTGCGGCAAGGCCTTCAGCCACGGGTCCAACCTCAGCCAGCACCGCAAGATCCATGCAGGAGGGAGGCCCTACGCCTGTGGCCAGTGCGGTCGTCGCTTCTGCCGCAACTCACACCTGATCCAGCATGAGCGCACGCACACGGGCGAGAAGCCCTACGCCTGTGCGCTCTGCGGTGCTGCCTTCAGCCAGGGCTCTTCGTTGTTCAAGCACCAGCGTGTGCACACGGGTGAGAAGCCTTTTGCCTGTGCACAGTGTGGCCGCGCCTTCAGCCATAGCTCCAACCTCACACAGCATCAGCTGCTGCACACAGGGGAGCGGCCCTTCCGCTGTGGGGACTGCGGCAAAGCCTTTGCCAAGGGAGCAGTGCTGCTCAGCCACCGGCGCATCCATACCGGCGAGAAGCCCTTCGAGTGCACGCAGTGTGGCCGGGCCTTCCGCGAGCGCCCAGCCCTCTTCCACCACCAGAGGATCCACACTGGTGAGAAAGCCTTGCGGAGACCCAGGGCCAACATGCGTGCCCAGGCCAGGCCTCCTTTGGAGACCTCATCAGAGGGTGCACTAGAGAAGGAAGCCAAGGCCACTCCTTCCTCAGGTCCAACCATAGTCCCAAAGCCAGCTGAGTCCTGAGGTCACACTTCTGCCCTTCCCCAGCTTTCTGTGAATTCCTTCCACAGCTAAAGGTCTGTGTCCACAGCAAGTCCACAGTGGGAGAAGGTCTGTGCCAGGCATGAGAAAGATCCTTTGGCAGCACTTCCATTTGTACACAGTGACAAGATTTGCCAGTTCAGTTTTGGCACACCTGTGTCCTCAGGTCATACTGGATAGACTCCAGTATGATGGACCTGGTGCCAGAAAGGCAATCCTGCATGGAGATACCCTTCCATAATTTCATGACTGGATGCTTGGGTGAGGAGGGGAAGTGCAGGCATGGAGAAATCCGCCATCACAGAAACTAGCAGCTGGCGATTCACAACCCCCCACCACCAGGCCTTAGTTCATCCAGAGCTTCCTGGGTCTCACCCAGCATACAAGAGGCTACAAGAGAATGGGAATTAGGGTAGGACTTGGGCAGGTAGCTGGGCTCTGACCCTCAACCTCCTTCTCTGAGAAAAAGAAAAAGATTTGTGCCCATGAAGGGTGCTCTTCAGATGGGAGCCTAATGAAGTCTGATATATGTTCACTACCAGCCTCTGTTGTAGGTAATGTTCCTCCTTATCAGCCCTATGAGCCCTGTGCTGGTAACCCCAACTTCAGAGATGAGGAAATTGAGGCACAGAGAGGGAAAGCAAGTTGTGAGTGACTTGAACCTAGGGGATTGGTCTGGCTCAACATGCCTCAGCTCCTACACTCCTCAGTTTTAGTCTGCCAGGTGTGAAGGCCTGGCCTAGCCCCCCACACAGCAGCCTCACAGGAACTGGAGGCCCGAAGGAGGCAATGTAACTGTCAGCACTGGAAAGACAGATCAAGGATGCAGGCTGCCCAGCAGCACTCCATCACATTCTCATCCACGCTCTGTCACCAGCTCCTGTTACCAAAGTCAATGTTATGAGGAACTTTTACATAACTGATGATAAGAGCTACCAAGGAGACAAGATGGGGCTGCTCATTTTTGCTGAGTTTGGTAGCCAGGTGACCTCCCACCTTGGTTGGAAGGTGGACAGAGGTGAACAAGGAAGACTTGTCATTACTTCAGCCTTCTGAAACCCCCTTTCCCACTGTAACACACCTGAATGCTGGGGGTAGGTGGGTGGAGTGGGGCCCAATTTGATTCCTGTGTTGTCCAGCAGACCAGGCCCCATCCTGACCTGGGGCCTCACTGCCAGGGAAGTCAGTGGTTTTTTTTTTTTACCCCTGTGGAGGGGGGGAAAAAGACTAGCATTTAGAACTTGGAATGGATATAAGTTGTAATTTTTTGTCCAGGAGTGTTAAGTCCATAGCCTCTTCTCTCTGCTCCAGGGAATGATCCAGGTTTTAACAAGAATTCAAAGAGGCTCCCTAGTAAAGGTTTCATTTTAATCTTTGGTGTGAACAGTAATGGCCTGGTGCTGTTTCACCTTAATGCAATGCAGATGGTATTAAATGAACATAACCCAGATGTGTCATCAGGGTGTCATTGTCACAGAGCTTAAAAATGGGCCCCTTAGAGCACAGGTGAAGATGCAGCCTGTCTACAGCCCAGTGAGGAACTAGGACAGCTGTGTCCCCTCGGTGGCCAAAGGTGGGTGGCAGAAGCCTGGAGACCTGGGTGGGGTGGAGCTGTCCCTTAGCAGCAGTTCTGGGAGATGAGCCTTTGGGGATCCGGGCTATGGGAGGGACAGAGGTGAAGAAACAGACAAGGTATGTACCTCCTTGCTGTTGAGGCACAGTAGGTGTGGCCATATTTGGTGGCCTGGCAAGCTTGACTAGCCCATCCCATCACCTCAGGAACTTGCAGCAATCCCCCATATTCAGAACACAGACACAGCTGCCTTGCTTACTACCACTGGGGCCATACCCATCTGCCCTTCAAGCCTCCTGATATACTGCAGGCCCCTGAACTGTTGTTCATCCTTCCTGGATGGACTCAGTCTGCAAAGATGTGAAATGCAGACAAACCCCCATTCTTCCACAGAGGTACTTCTGGGATTCAGGACCAAAGGTATCTGCTGAACAAATGGGTATCCACTTACATGAAACCTTTCCTGTGCCTTGGGCAGAAGTTCCTGGCCTGAAGTTTCTGTCTGACCCCTCAGGCTGGGTTCAGTGCCTTATAATATCCTGTCTCCTCACCAGCCTCTCTTGAGCTCTTTCTCACCTCTGGGCATGTGCCTTTGTTGTTCTTTAGCACCACTTTCCTTGAATCTACCTCTTCTTATGCCCAGAACTGGCTGGGGACTGCTTATCTAGACTGCTTCCTCCCCAACCCCTTTAGTCAGGTTGAGCTGGTCCCTCTTAGCCATGAACAAATTGTGACTATAAAAGTGTACCTGAACTTTCTGGGACAAGAGGTCGGATCAAACACAAGCATCATACTCAGCTCAAATACCCTGCCACCAGAAAGAATATTTTAAAACAATTCCATGGGGCTGGAGGTATAGCTCAGTCGCAGAGTACACGCAGTATACTTGAGGCTCTGGATTTGATCTTCAAAACTGCAAGAAAAAAAAAAAAACAATACAAATCTACCAGTATGAGGATGGCAAAAGGTTGTCAAGGGCAATTGCATTCTGGAGCTAGATGTGGATGTGGGAGCTGGCAATGGGGAAGTCCAACTAGGCTTACCCTGCAACACAACAGGTGGCTTGGTAACCAGCAATCCATGGAGAAGGAGCCTCCTGCAAAGCTACCTGGGGAAGAGCTCCCCTCCTAGTGAAAAGTTGTAGGAAACCTGCGGTGCAGTCCCAGAGAAAAGAAGCCCTTCAAAATAGCACCCAGAGGAAGCAACAAGAAAGTTGACAATCCCTACCCACACAACTGCTCTGAGTTCCAGTCATTGTTTAGGACTACTGTTCTTTTTTTTTTTTTTTTAAGAGATTTGTTGTTTTTTTTTTTTTTTTTTAAGAGAGAGGGACAGTGAGAGACACAGAGAGAGAAACAACTTTATTTAGTTTTTCACATGGCCTTAGTTGCTCCAACACTCAGTTGTGTAATGTGGTGCTGGGGTTTAAACCCGGGTCCTCGTGCTTGCCAGAGAAGCACCGAAACTGCTGAGCCACTGCTCCAGCCCCAGGACTACTGTTCTTAATCCTGAATTGTTGGCCAGGGAGTCCAAGGTATCTGAAGAAACCAGAACACATACGATGCAGCTTAGTATTGAATGAGTAAGTCATGGTTCAGCCATTTACTATGTGGAAGAAAAACGAACCGTATCCCACAGTTAAATAACAACACTGTGGCAGAAAAAAATTTGGTCATTTTGTCTAATTCTGCTCTGCAAAGTAAATAGAAGGTTGGGCACATCCCATAAACATGGACAGTCGTCTTCATTTTCAGTACTGTTATGTGAGGACGGGTCAGAGACCACCCCCACACCCCTTTGGTACCAGAGATTGAACCCAGAGGCGTTTAACCTCTGAGCCACACATCCTCAGTCCAGCTTCGCTTTTGAGACAGGTCCTCACTAAGTTGCTGAGGCTGCCCTTGAACTTGTGATCCTCTTGCCTCGGCCTCTCAAGCCGCTGGGATTACAGGCCTGCCACCTGTCAGAGGCTCTTAAGGGTAATCGCATGGTTGCTTTCTCAGCGAATGTGTGCCCGAGGTGCCTGTTGCCCCCCAAAAGTTCGCAGAGCACTTAACAGGTTGAGCACCCTCTTCCAGGGAGAGATCTTAGCGGCGGACAAAGCCCGCAAACTCACCTAGGCTGCCGCTCGAGGGCCCTTTGGAACTTCCCGGGGCCTGGAGCTGGCTAGGGTGTAGCCATGGAAACAGCTGCAGATTGGCGAGCTGCTCAACTTGTCACCTGGGCTCGCCATGGGAGGGGCCTGAGCAGAGAGCCACCTCTGATTGGCGGAGGGGTAATTATCACTGCCCAATAGAAACCGGGTCCGCTGCGCACATGCGCAAGAATCTAACCGGCCTGCTGTAACTGTTGTGGTGTTCGGTTGGAGCGTGGCTGCCCTACAGGGGCGGGAGTGCCCCGCGGAACTCTGCGTCACTGCGGAGGAACGAAGGACCTCTTGGTTTCCAGGAGTCTGAAAATGCGCTCCTCGTCTTACTGAGGCTCATGGGAAACGTAGTCCTTGGGGAACAGATGGCGCCCGAGAGGCAGGCCGGGATTGGCCAGGCCGGCGTCGTCAGGGCAACGCGCGGACGGGGCGGACGAGTCCGCGCGGCGCCACTTCCCGGAAGTGGCCTCCCAGCCCCGGCGCGGCTGCAGAGGTGAGCGCGTTTCTGGCTGGGCGGGGCGGGGCGCGGCGCGGCGCGTCGCGGCTTCTACCACCCTGCGCAGCGACTCTCCGGCCGCTTGCGGACGGGCCCTGGCTCGCACCCAGAACGCCGGCCGGTCCCCCAGAAGATCTGCTGCTCTCCTGGTCGTGGGGACAGGCCCCCAGCGGGGCGTCATTCACCCCAGAACCTCTGCAGGGCTGGACCCGGGATCCCGAGCAGCGCATGGCTCCGCTTTGTTTGGCTTTTGCTTTGGGGTTTTCTTGCGTGGGCCCAGGCGATGCAAGTCATCCATAATTCGCGGTGGTCAGAAGCACAGTGTCAGAACCCGCATCAGCGCCCGCTTCGTCCCATCTCGAGGACAGGCTGGTCCCCAGAGCTAGCTCTTAAGGCAGCAAGTCTTGAGACCATTGGGACAGATACGCCCCATCACAGCCCCGCCCCCACCCTCCTGGCTCCCGATCCATCGGACCAACTGCTGGAGGAGCCACTTTCCTGTGTGATGTACCCAAGTGTGTGTTTTTGTTTGTTGGTTCGTTTTGAGACAGAGTCTCACTAAATTGCCAAGGCTGGCCTGGAACTTGCAATCCTCCTGCCTCCGCCTCCCTTGTCGCTGGGGTTACAGGCATGGACCATTGCACCTGGCTTACCCAAGTGTTTGATTGAACTGTGTGCAGTTTCCTGGAAGCTCTCTGGACACGTTATATCCAGGCATTTATTCCCAAGTCTTCCTTCTGGTCTGTTTCTGTCAGTACTGACCTTCTCCCTCCATGAAACTTTCCTGGAGCCCCCAGCCCTCACCCATCATTGGCCTCAGGGTTTTCTCTGTCCTGGCCTTGGTTCCAGGACTGGGCCTCCTATCTGTCTTAACATAGCCAGGCCATCTTGGATGACACTCTGACCCCTCCTTTTCTGTAGGTCCCTCTTGGTGGCTCCTGAAAGACTCTCCAGAACAAGAATGCCATCCCCTCTGGGTCCCCCACACCAGCCCCTCAGTGATCCCGAGGTCACCCATGAGGAGCCTGAGGCTGCACGGCTGAGATTCCGAGGATTCTGCTACAAGGAGGTGGCCGGACCCCGAGAGGCACTGGCCCGGCTGAGAGAGCTGTGTCGCCAGTGGCTGCGACCTGAATCATTTTCCAAGGAGCAGATGCTGGAACTGCTGGTGCTGGAGCAGTTTGTGGGCACACTGCCACCTGAGATCCAGGCCTGGGTGCAAGGGCAGCGACCGGGCAGCCCTGAGGAAGCTGCAGCTCTGGTTGAAGGGCTACAGCATGATCCTGGGCAGCTGTTGGGCTGGGTAAGTGCTGGCATTAACCTCTTAGAAGGACAGACCAAATGTAGGACCCCTGTGACTTACCTCTTTTCCTCAGATTACAGCCCACATCCTGAAGCCAGAGGTGCTTCCTGAAGCGCAGAACACAGAGAAGTCATCAGAGAGCCCCCATCCCTCAGGAGCAGTGGAATTCTCTGGTGAAGCCCCTGGAGAGGGTCCACAGAATGCCAGGATGGAAGGGTCTGCCCAGCTCAGCTGCAGTGTGAAGGAGGAGCCCAGTGCTGATGGGCAGGATATGGGTGAGGGAGAGACCAAGGTGGTGCAGCCTGTGAAAGGAGTGTGCACATCTCTGGAGGGGAATCCCAGGAGACTTTTTATACCAGGGCTGTGATTCCTGAAATAAGTGTGGATGTCACTGGCTGAGATAGGAAACCTGAAGGGGATCCCTGGGAAGCAAAAGCTGAAGACTGGCTCCCACCATGTCATAGGGCAGAGGTGGGCCAAGGCTGTGGCAGTAATACCAGATTCTCTTCCAGACTGGCTCATGTGGATAGTTTCTGACACCCCTCCCCATCTGGTTAATTTTTTAGCACCTCCCAGCCCCCTGCTTCCAACTCAGTCTCCTGAGGGGCATCTTAGACACCAGGAAACAGCCTCGACATCCCTCAACCCACCCAGGATTCAGGTGAGCAGTCCACAGTGAGAAATATAGTTTCCAAGTGTGGGAGGGTAGTGTCTCCCTCTTTGTTTTTCCTGGCTTCTTGGACAGTGACTCTTGTACTCTTTACTGCGCAGAAGTGGAGTAATTAGCAGGGGTAACCCCCAGAGGGCCTAGAGGCAGAGGAACAGACTGCTGGCCTCTATTATTGGAAAGGATTTGAGCCTCAGACCGTGGCCTCTTGATCTGGAATGACTATAACTGGTGGGCTTAGCTTCCCCACCTCCAGGGAAGTCACTGGGGAGATTTTCTGTTCTTGGAGATCCAGGGCCAGCACCTGGAGATTTGACCTTGCCTGTGCAGGTCGGAAAGGGACAAATGACAAACTGGTAGGAGTCTCCCAACACCTGGGGTCAGAGCAGACGCTGTTCCTGAGAAATGACTAAAGTCCCTTCTCTTCTAGGGATTTTTCTCAAAGGACAATCAGCTGGGCCTAGAAGCTTAATTCAAATCCTTGCTACCTTGAGCACCAACTGTGTACAGTGGGGGTCTTGTTTTCTCCCAGTTCTGCTTCTAAGCCACTCCACTTTGAAGCTTCCTCAGCAGAATTGCTGGTTGAGATGTATGTCAAGGTTCAGACTCTGGGCTCCTTCTACAGACTGATGGCACAGTCAGAACTGTGAAGCTGAGCCGGGGTAGTGAATGGAGGCTGGAGGATCACAGGTTCAAAGCCAGCCTCAGCAACTTAGGCATTGTCTCAAATAAAAAATAAAGCTGGACTGGGGTTGTGGCTCAGTGGTTAAAGAAAAGGGGTGGGGATGTGGCTTAGTGTTTAAGCACTCCTGGGTTCAATCCCTAGTATAAAAAGAAAAGAAAGAAATATGAGGCCAAATGGGAAGGATATAGGCTCCATGGTGTTCTTACTTCCAGCCTGCACCATCTGTAGCTGTGGCTATATGTGGCCACCTCCCTGTTCCCAGACTCGCTTTGGATTGTCCTTCAGGATTATTTTCCCCAACCCAGCAAACCCACAGATGGTGGAACGCAGGGCAGCAAGGAAGGGAGACCCATTGGCAGGGAATACATTTCTCTGTACAGCCTTTGTGGGGCCCTGCCATACCACATGGTCACCCTCTCTCAGGGCCTTGCTGGAAGCAGTACACAGAAGCCAGCTGTAACCCATACCCTGAGCTTTCTCCACTACCACTCCTGCCTCCCCTCTTCACATCCCAAGGTGCCTGGCTGCACCTTCTAGCCTGGCTCCTGCTGGCTCCCCACAGCCACATCCCCATGTGCGCAAAGGCTTTCAGCCCTTGTAGTCACAGGCTTAGTAGGTGGCAGCATCACCCTGCAGTCCCCTGGAAGGGGACAGTGGAAGGCTGTGGCAGCTTGAGGTCTGCCAGGCTGTTTCCATCTTCCTGGCCAGAAGCTAGGGTGGACATAGGAGGGGACTGGCAGGCTGGCCAGAGGATCTGGAGGAGGACCCAGCATTCCCAAGCAGTTCTTCAGCTTCTCCTTTTGCTCGTGCATAGATGAGGCTTGGGTGACCCTGGTAACAAGCTGCACCCTTGTCCTACAGGAGTGGGGGCTACTGGATCCCTCGCAGAAGGAGCTGTACTGGGACGCGATGCTGGAGAAGTACGGCACGGTGGTCTCGCTGGGTGAGGACCGCCGGCCCCTTCGCGTCCAGGCCTCCCCCTCCCAGACCTCCTGAGTCCCCCCGCCTGACCTTTGCCCACCCCAGCAGGGCTGCCGCCCCCACTGTCAGAAGCGCGGCCCACATCCGAGTTGGAGCCCCGGCTGGAGCCAAGGCCGGAGCCAGGGCAGGAGCTGGGGATGCGGCGCACGGGACCCGAGGTCTTGGAGAGCCGCTCAGGTGAGCGCAGCTTGGGCCACGCGGGCGAGGGGGCCATGGGCGACGCACCAGCACCGGGGCGCAGCCAGGGCTGCCTGTCCCCGCCCCGTGGTCCCACGGCACGGAAGCCCTACACGTGCCAGCAGTGTGGCCGCAGCTTCGACTGGAAGTCGGTGTTCGTCATCCACCACCGCTCGCACGCCAGCGGCTTGGGTCCCCAGAGGCCAACGCAGGTGCCACGGGAGCCAGTTGCGCGTCCCCCGCGGCGCCCTCCCGGCCCGCGAAGCTATGCGTGCGAGGAGTGCGGGCGCAGCTTCAGCTGGAAGTCGCAGCTGGTCATCCACCGCAAGACGCACACCAACCAGCGGCGCCACCTGTGTAGCGACTGCGGCTGCAGCTTCGACTGGAAGTCCCAGCTGGTCATCCACAGGAAGAGCCACAGGCCCGAAGCCCTCTGAGCAGGAGGGCTGCCCTCCTTGGGGGCCGAAAGGCCTCAGCCTGCACACAGCAACGAGGGCACCAACTCCAGCCAACTGGAGACTCGGGACAGCAGGAACTCTGCACCTGCCCACAGAGGGCCATTTGGGAGTGAGGGAAAGTAGCCCCAACCCTCTCCTCTGCTTGCTGGAAGCCTGCGTGGGAATCCGAGCTGTGTGACTATGGGGTAATCAGCAAGCCCAGGACTCTCCCTGCTTCTGGGATGCCTTTCCAGGAGTGGATGCTCATACACTGCCTTGCTGCCCTCCCTGTAGTGGCTGAGCCAGCAGTCTCAGTGTGGAAGGTGGTAGGAAGCCCAGGAAAGCACAGCTGGCTTCTGTCCTGCTGTGCACCAGTCTCCAGCCTCCGTGTGCAACTAACTTCTGGATCTCCATATGCACAGTAACATCTTTAACATAATTTATACTTTTATGATGGGTAAGTTTCTGAATAAGAATCCTAATTTCTTACTTCTGCTGGTCAGAAGATCAGCAACGTGCCCACCCTGCCTGACAGACAGTTGGTGTCCCCAACCCTATCACAATCCTGGGTCTACAGCCTACCTTCTTCCTTAGCCACCCATGGCACTCATCAGCCTCATTGGCCTTTGAGCTCTTGAGCCTGGGCTTGGGTTGATAGGGGACTTCCTTTCAAAGCATACATGGACAAGGATGACCTCTGAGAAGGGTGACAAATAGTCCTTAAGGCCATGCATCCCACATCCTCAGTTGGTAATGCAGCAGAAAGGCACAGGATCCCTGCTGCCCAGGGAGAACTGTCTGACTTTGGATAGCTACTCAGGACTCGCAGTGTTAGTTTTCCTAATAGCTGTGCCAACAAACTCAGTGGCTTGAAACAACATAGACTTTTATTTTATGGCTTTGAAGGTCAGAACTTGGAAACGTATTTTAATGGATTAAGTTAAGGTATCAACAGGGCTGCTGGGCCCAGAGGGATCTAGGAGAGAATCCAGCTTCTCAAGGCTGCCTGAATTCCTTGACTTATGGCCCCATCTTCAATGCCAGCAATGTCTAGTCAAGTCTTTTCATACTGCATCATGGACACTCTTCCATCTTCTGCTTACAAGGACCTTTGTAATGATTGCGGGCCCAGAGTATGTAATCTTCTATCTTAAAGTCTTAAGGTCAAATGGTGGGACATATTTTGTTTTGTTTTTTTAGAGCTGAAGACCGAACTCAGGTCCTTGTATGTGCTAGACAAATACTCTGTCACTGAACTAAATTCCCAATCCCCATCTCCAAGGCACATGGATGGAAGTGAAAAAAAAAAAATTGGGGTACTTAACACTGAGCCACATCCCCATCCTGTTTTTTTTTTTTTTAAGAGAGGAACAGTGAGAGAGAGACAGAATCAGCTTTAGTTTTTCATGTGGCTTTCGTTGCTTAGACACTCTGTCACATATGTGGTGCTGGGGTTTGAACCCACATACTCAACGCACACCAGGCAAGCGCTGTAACCGCTGGGCCACTGCTCCAGCCCCCCCCCCATCCTGTTTTTATTTTAAGATAGGGTCTTGCTAAGTTGCTTAGGAGTTCACAGAGTTGCTGAGGCTGGCTGTGAATTTGAGGGCCTCCTGCCTCAGCCTCCTGCTGGGATTGTAGTCATACACTACTATGCCAGGTGGGATTTTTACTTTTTATTTTATTTTTTTAAAAAGAGGGACAGTGAGAGAAAGAATCAATTTGATTTAGTTTTTCATGTGGCTCTCATTGGTCGGAGACTTCATTGTGTACATGATGCTGGCGTTTGAACTTGGGTCCTCGCACATGCCAGACAAGCAACATAATCGCTGAGCCACTGCTCCAGCCCCGTTATTTTTTTCATCTGGTTTTTGTTTTTCCTTTATTTGTGTATGCAGTGCTGGGGATCGAACACAGGACCTCATTCATGCCAGGCAAGTACTTTACCATGAGCCACCTCTCCAGCCCTGGGATTTTAAAATTCTTGATGGGTACTTCAGTGTCTTTCCAGACTTGCTTGGGGCCAGTTTACTTTCCACACCCAAGGGTTCCCAACTGTCTTTTTTTTCTTCTTCTTCTTTTTAAAGAGGGGGGGAGATAATCAGTTTTATTTATTTTTCCATCTGGCCTTTGTTTCTCCAACACTTAGTTGTGTACGTGGTGCTAGGGTTTGAACCTGGATCCTCGAGCATGCCAGGCAAATGCTCCAACCTCTTAGCCACCACTCCAGCCCTCCCAACCATCTTTAGCACTGTGGACTCTTTACTCTCCTTTTCAGTTCTGTGGGCAGAATATGGTCAGAACAAGCCTTGCCACCCTGTTTGTTACTTTGTCATTAGTGGCTTGAATTTCCATGCAGTTACATCTATTCATGTCTTCAATGCTTTTCTTCAATCATTTGTCCACTGCATTGTCCTCAGCCAGCTCAGCAGCACTGTCTACCTCTAGGGTGGATTCCAGAATCTACCTCATCTCCTGAGAAACTAGGCCAGGCTACCCTGAAGTGATGCCCACTCTTCCATTCCCTGAGCTGCCTCTGCGGGGGAAGTTGTTTCTCCTTGCCATCTCAGCTGCTCAGGTCAATTATCAGGTCCCCTTGTAATTCATCTGATACTTAAGATGAGCCTTTCCTTTTCCCTACCTGGTCTTCCTCCAGGCCCCTTCACTTCCTGGGCCACTGCTTCTTGTTACACCCATTTGGGGCCTAGACACCTCACCACCCTCTACTGCTAGAGCTGACTCAATGATTGGCAGAGCTTGGATCTGACCTGGGTCTGTCTGACTCTGGAAGCATCTGTTGTTGTGGTGTAAGGGCTTAAATTAAGGCCCAATATTATGTGCTGTCTTAACATCCAAAACCAGAAGGCAGGTCCTTGAATGATAATTAGCATATTTCCTTCTCCACTGTGCTCCCTCTTATAGGGGCCTGAGCTAATAACTCTATGGTAAGATGGGCCAGTTACAGTTCCTGTTTATGCTTGAGTAGTAGGTCTCAGTTCCCTACCAGCCTGTAGAATTATTCAAACAAGTCAGTCTTATCCTTCAGGAGGAACCAGCAGCCACCTCAGCCTTTTATTACTACCAAGACCGCCTCCCATAGCTCGTTTCACGAAACCATCTTGTCAAATAGTTAACTTTTTTAACATCTTCCTATTTCTGAATTTATTGGATTATGATCAGAAAGGTGAATCCTGTGTAAATTCTTCATAACATTTCTCGCCCACTAACATGACTATAATAAAAAAGAAACAATAACAAGTTGGGGAGGATATAGAGAAACAAACCATCATAAACTGCTGGTGGGAATATAAAATGGTGGAGGTGCTTTGGAAAATTTACCAAAAGTTTAAATGTATAGTAACTGTATATTTAACCTTTTGATCATCTTTCTAGTCATTATCTAATAAATTTAGAAATAAAATAATAAAAAGTAAATTATTTAACAATTCAGAGAACCTCCTGAAAAGAAATCTGGATCAAAGAAAGGAACTGATATTTCTCTGCAAATTGACTGTCCCCTGCTGAATTTTCCAGGTCAAGAATAAAATTCCCAGTCAAGCTGTGTCTTGCAGTAGAATACACTTGCTATTTTCCATGTTCCTGACAGTAAACAGAGCCATGGGACACAGTGGCACACAGTTATAAGTTCAGCTACTTGGGAGACTGAAGGCAGGAGGACTGCAAATTCAAAGCCAGCCTCAGCAACTTAGCAAGGCCCTAAGCAACTTAGTGAGACCCTGTCTCAAACTAAAAAATAAAATGACTGGGGATGTAACCCAGTGGTAAAGTGCCCTGGGTTGAATTCCTAGTACAAAGGAAAAGGGGGGGGACTAATAAATAAAGTAGATTAAACCATTTTGAACCTGAGAGAAGAAATGAGACAAGGTGCTAAACGAAGTCTAAAAAAGTAAATTAAAATGTATCCACTGAAGAGACATATCAAAATGAATACTGTAAGCAACTGCTTGAAAAAACATTTAAAAATCCCATAAAAAGGGGCTGAAGCAGTGACTTGGCGGTTCCAGTGCTTGCCTGGCATGCATGAGAACACAGGTTCACACCCCAGCACTATGTACACAACAGAGTGTCAGAGCAATGAAAGCCACATGAAAAACTAATTAAAACTGATTCTCTCTCTCACTGTTCCTCTCTTAAAAAAAAGAAAAAATCGGGCTGCAGCTGTGACTTAGTGGTTACAGCGCTTGCCTTGCAAGCGTGAGCACACAGGTTCAAACCCCAGCACCACTACACAATGAAGTGTCTGAGCAACAAAAGTCCATGAAAAACTAAATAAAATTCTCCTCTGTTTCTCTCTTACTCACTGTCCCTCTCTTTAAAAAAAAAGAAAGAAAGAAAGAAAGAAAAACTCCGTAGAAAAAGATTTTCTACAGCAGAAACCCAAGGGATACAGAAATCTATTTCATTTTATGTAACTGGCATAATCTTATGTCAATACATAAGTTTGACTTCTCTTTCTTTTTTTTTTTTTTCTTAATACTGGGGCTTAACCCAGGTACAGTCTACCATTGAGCTACATTCCTACCCCTTTTTGGTTTTTATTGAGACAAGGGCTCACTAAATTGCCCAGGTTGGCCTTGAATTTAAAATTCTCCTGTCTCAGCCTCCAGAATAGCTGGGAATACAGATGAGTGCCACCACACCAAACTCCTGCTTGTTTTTTTGTTTGTTTGTTTTTTAAATGAGTTCAGTGTTGGGCTAGTTAAGGTCTCACTGGCTACAATAAAATTGCAGCAACATTATTTTATTCTTTTTTGTGGTACTAGGCATTGAACCCAGGGCCTTGCACTTACTAGGCAAGTGATCTACCACTGAGCTACACACCCAGCCCCAAAAGGATTTCTTAAACCACACAAAAAAGTGCTGGACATGGTGGCACACACCTGTAATCCTGGCTACTCAGGAGGGTGAGAGGAGGACCACAAATTAGAGAACATCCTCAGTAATTTGAGTGAGACCCTGTCACAATGTAAAAAATGAAAGGGCTGGGGGATGTAGCTCAGTGGTAGAGAACCCTAGATTCAATCTCCAGTAATGCAAAAACAAAAAACACGGGCTGGAGGGGTGGCTCAGTGGTTACAGCACTGGCCTGGATGCACAAGGGTCCGGGTTGCAACCCAGCACCGCATACACAGCTAAGTGTCAGAGCAATGGAAACCAAATGAAAAGCTAAAATAAAAATTTTTCTCTCTCACACTGTCCCTCTCTCTGTAAAAAATAAAAAACAGGCCACTAAACAAACAACAGATATATTTAATGAATCAAGTTTACAATGGACAGGGGGCATAGCTCAGTGGTAAGAGTGCATGCCCAATATGCAGGAAGCCCTAGGTTCAATCCTCATCTCAGAGATATAAGAAAAATATTGGATAAAAAATCTACAACATAAGTGACAAAATATTTTTAAGCTCCAAGTAAGAAAATGACTAGGGGGCTAGAGCAGTGGCTCAGCCGTTACAGCACTTGCCTGGTGTGTGAAAGGACATAGGTTCGCACTCCAGCACCATGTACAAAAGTAAGTGTCAGAGCAAAGAGGGTTACATGAAAAACTAAATAAAATTGTTCTCTCTTTTAAACAAAAAAGAAAAATAATGACTAGGAGGTGAAAAAAATAAAATAATTGATCCTCCCTCTCTTCCTCTTTTTTTAAAAAAGGAAAATGACTAAAACATAATAGAAACGTGAAGAAAGGTTATGAATCTGGAATCCATATCATCAGAATCTATTAGGTTGATAAATCAGAAAAAAAATTATGTGCTTAGAAGCAACCAGGAGGGGGCTGGAGAGGTGGCTCAGCGGTTAAAGTGCTTGCCTGGCATGCACAAGGACCCAAGTTCAAATCCCAGTACCACATCATACACAACTAAGTTTTGGAGCAAGGAAGGCCAGATGAAAAACTAAATAAAGTTGTTTCTCTCTCTCTCCCTCCCTCTCTCTCTCCTTTCTAAAAATGAAAATTAAAAAAAGCAGCAGCAGCAGCAGGAACCAGGAGAACATCAGCAATGTGAGGGCACACTGCAGACCTCGTCCTCATAGAGTTCATGGCCACAGATCCCATTCATCTCACTGTTCGGTATTCATAGCATTAATGTGATGAGCCAGACATGGTGGTGCACACCTGTAATCCCAGTGGCTCAAGAGGCTGAGGGAGGAATGTCACAAGTTCGAAGCCAGCCTCGGCAACTTAGCAAGTCCCTGTCTTAAAATTAAAAATAAAAAGGTCTGGGATGTGACCCAATGGTTAAGTACCCCTGGGTTCAATCCCCTGTACCAAAACACACACAAAAAGTGATGGATTGCTCTGAGGATTCTCAGATGCAAGTTTATTCCTGTAGTTGTTTATGGTAATCCTCTCAAATGACACACAAGATAGGGGCAACGTGCCCACTCTTTAGATGAAAAAACTGAGGCCCTGAATGACAGCTATAACCAAGATGCCAATAGCAAAGACACCAGATACCTTTTTTTAAAAAGAGAAAATCAATTTTTAGTTTTTCATGTGGCCTTTGTTGCTCCAAGACTCTGTTATGTACATGGTGCTGGGGTTATGAACTGGCATGCTTGTGTGTGCTAGATGAGAGTGGTAACTGCCAAGCCACCCCTCCATCCCAAAACCAGAAAACTCTTGTGGGGAAATTCCCCTTCATTCTTCTAGTTTAATTCCCACATCCTTCAAAGTAGACGTTGGCCTCAGTTTCCATTGGAGGAAACTGAGAGATGGGGGTGACAGGTGGTTCGAGGGATTTACCTCAGGTCATGCAGCCTATAAAGTGGGTGCCTTTCTCAATGCTGCAAGTTCTGAGATCCAAAGACCCAGGTTCAAATCCACCACACATGCTCACTCTCCTCTGCATCTACAGCACATCAAAACACTTGGTGATCTGTTCACTATAGGATTTTTTCTGTCTGCATTCCAAATGCTGGTTTTTTCTGATAGTAGGAAATTCACTGACGTGGCCTCATTGACCAGGACCCCTTGAACTTGTGCCAAAGAAACACAACATTCCTTATTGGGAGACAGCCAAAACTTAACATCCACTCGCAGTATGGTACATGCAAAAGTACTGATACCTGGACACCAGCTGGCACCAGATCAGAGGGCTACCTGTGCACGAACTCAGGAAAGCCTGGTAAGTAGGGCTTGTCAGATCTCAAGGGATGGTCACAAGACATGACAGGCACAGAAATGCTGTAGGGGTGGCCTGCCCAGCCTCTGCTGTTTCATCTATACACTGTGATCTCTCATCTGGGCTGCTCTCTGCTCCCAGAGGGTACAAGAACCTTAATGTAACCAAGACCTACTAATTTCACAGCATGAGAGCTGGGTCATCCTGGGGGACCAGCCCAGCCTCTGCTACTAAGAGCCCACTGCTAAATGATAAGCAGACCAAAAGGTGCACCAGGGCAAGCAAGCTGCAGCAGTGATGGCCAGCGACTGCTGCTGTGTTCATACAACTCCAAGCTCCTTTCCTAATCCTAAGTCCCTCCTGAAGAAAACAGGAATGTAACCAAACTTGGGGACCTAATTTGCAACAGGAGACAGCCCTAGGCCAGGGGTGGCAAATCTTGGGCTCTACTATTACTTTCACTTCACTGCCAGGTATCTGGATCAAACATGAGTATGAATGAATCCCAGGTCCTACTCTGTGCAGGGGAGGAGGGCCGGATCCCAGCCAGTCCCTATCTAAGTCCATTTGTGTGAAAGAGCTGCGGTTCTGATGGGGGCACACAGAACTTCATCAGCTGAGAAAGGACACGAAAAGCACTTCGTGGAGATTAATCAACATGCCCAGCACGGATGACAGATTCTCAGCGAGACCCAAAGTGCTACCACTAGAGGCTCAGAGAGGCACTGTTGCTTTACCCAATCCTCAATTTCTCCTCAGAGCTTCAATTTCTACCAAGCCGAAGTAGACCCACCACGGCTCTGCTGCCGGCTCCGAAGGCTCAGTCAGGTCCCTCACGGGCCCAAGGGGCCCAAGGGGCCCAAGGACTGATCCAGAGGTCCAGACTCCGCGAAGCAGCCCGCAAGGGTTTGGAGGAACCGCGACCCGCAGTACTGCCGGGGGATGGCTTCGTGCAGGTGGCACAGCTCCAGAGGTGCGCCCAGACCTCACCCATTGACAACCGGTCCGAAGGCACCGCCACAGTTGCTCCCACGAAGACCGCCTCATCTACAGCCCCCCTAGGGGCCCCAATGGCCGTCTGTCCAGGAGGCGGCGCACAGCGGCCTCCGGGGTCCAGTCCGGATGGCGACTTTCGGCCCCAGGGCACATCTGGCCCCGAGGGGCGCGGCAGAATTTTCCACAGCGCCCGGAGGGCAGCGCGCCCACTCCTTTTTACCCGGAGTCTCGATGCCCACGCACGCCTCCGTACAGCTATCGTACAGCCCCCCCCCCCCCGGATTTTCAGCGCAGGCGCGCGCAGGCTCCCTTTTCCCAGGGGTCTCGGCGCCAAGCTCAGGCTTGCGCACGCCTTATAGGGCTCTCAAGGCGCAGGCCCGCGCACGCCTCCGTACAGCTCCCCGGGGCTTCAGCACAAGTTCTTTTCCTGAGGTCTCGGCGCCTGCGAGCCCCGCCCCACCTTCAGTACCCACAAGGCCTCGCGAGGCTCGTACAGCCCTGTTCCAGACGCTTCTGCAGCCACTGCTCACCGCCTGCAGGACTCCCCTGGGCTTGTGAGTGCGTTGCTGCTCACTCTAACAGGGTCATCCCACTCCCATTTGCTCCTTTCTTGCCTCAGTCCAGTGCCTTTCCCCGCTGTCACATCACCTCTCTGCATTTCTCCCGCATCCATTACCCCACCCCGACATTACCCTGTGGTCTGAGAGGCCACAAAGCACCCCAGGTGGAGTCAGCGCTCCTTTCCGTCAACCTGCAGTAGCTGCTAAGTTGGCCAGCTTCTCACATGCCTTTGGCCTTGTCCAAACGGGCCTATCCCCAGGGATATCTGAGGTTCCCTGCCAGAGGACTCCAGGATTAAGTAAGGGCCTGGGGGCACTGGACCTTGCACTTCTCTGTTTATTCACCCAGCTAGGCACAAACTTCCTTGTACACATTCGAATTTATTCTCGCTCTGCTACGGAGCCCAGGATCATTGCCAGCCCTTGTATCTGGGATCATGACAACTTTGTGCAGGTCTGGGATAGAGGTGACACAGGGGTGGGGAACATCTTCAGATGTCGTGTGGGCTGGCCAGGCGGTCAGAACTTCCAGGTTCCTTCACACACTGCCTGGTATATGTCCGCCGTCAGGGACCTGAAGGCCTGGACTCGTTTGTCCAATATGAACAGGGGGTCGGTGATGACGTTCACATCGAAGCCTTCACGGGCCAAGTCGGATTTCATCAATTTGAACGTGCTTGTGACCTTCAGGGTGTCCTGCAGAGCGGTGACCATGACCCCTGACTGTGACACTGCTGTACCCTGGGTTGCGATCCCTATTCCTGCCACCCCGGCTCACCTGGATGCGGATGAAATGCGGGACGGCGTAGGCAGGGAGCCGAGCGCTGATGTGCTGGTACAGCTTCTGCCCGTCGAAAGTCTGGCCCGGAGCCAGCTGCACAGCAGCCATGCCCGCTTTCCCCTCACACCCTGGGAAGCACACTCATCACTCTCGGCCAGCTCCACCCTGGCCCAGCTCTGCTCACCGGCTGTACGACTGAACACCAAGTCCCCGCAGTTGCCCCGCAGTTGCCCCGCACGTAGAATCGTAGAATCGGAGTAACAACCCTCCACCCTCAAAGCTCTTAGCAGTCTAAAATAGGCGAACCCTCGCACCTGGCACAGTCACGCCGTAGACATTCACTTCCTGCAGGCAGTCCACCAGCGACAGCACTTTCTCCACCTCCCGGGTGGACACGTTCTCTCCCTTCCACCTGCAGGGTAGGAGCCCAGGCTTGGGACCGCGCCCCCAGAGGGAGCCCCGCTCATGCCCCGCCCCCGTCGCCCGCCCGTGGAGCGGTCTTCGAGGAGGCCCCGCCCTCATAGGGCGATCTTTCTGGAGGTACCGCCCCCCACCCAGCCTCGCCCTGACCGGAAGGTATCCCCGAGACGGTCGCGGAAGTAGAAGAAGCCTTCGCGGTCCAGACTCAGGACGTCCCCGGTGTTGTAGTAAACGTCTCCCCGGCGCCGCACGTCCCTCACCAACTTCCGCGTCGTCTGTTCTCGGTCCCCCTGATAGCCCCAAAAAGGGTGGCGGCCCAGTACCTGGGTCAGCAGGAGACCAGCCTCCTCTGGAGGGAAGAGTAGAGTATAAACAAGGAGCAGAAACCCCAGCAGCCCCCTGCCTCAGTTTTACGATGACAGTGAACTCTTCGCCCAGCACTCTGCCAGCACAGGCCCAGCGATGGAAACAGGGAGAGCCAGATGGAAAAGCCGCAATCAGAAACGCTGGGAGGGACCGGGCGCGGTGGCGCAGGCTCGGTAGGCAGAGGCAGGAGAATCGCGAATTCGAAGCCAGCCTCAGCAACTTGGCGAGGCTCTGAGCAATTTAGTGAGATCCTGTCTCAAAAAACAGTGGTATCTCAGGGGCGAAGCGCTCCTGGGTTTAATACCAGTCCCCAAAATAAACACTGGGAGGGAGAGACAGCAAGATACTAAGGAGACAGGGAAGGGCAGACAGAAGAGAGATAAGGTGGCGTTAGGCAACCCATGAGAAACAGGAAAAGGATGACAAAGAGTGCGCGAACAAATGGTGGTGGGAAGAAATGTTGCAAGGCCCCAGGAGAGAAGACTCTAAAAGGTACAGGACAAGGGTTCAAAGCCCAGGGAAATGAGCTCCGCAGAAAGCTCCTGAGAACAACTCAGCTGGACACCCAGAGACCCTGCAGTGAGAACAAGAGATTGAGGCAGGGGAGCTGAGCAGAGCCAAGAACCTGAGAGGCTGAAGGCCTCAGATGGTGGTCAGAAAGCCCAGGAACTTGGGGTTTGGGTGAGGGTTGCAGACACCCCCACCCTTCAGCACTCATCTCATGGCTTTGGGAGCTTTGTTCTAGCAGAGGAAGAGAATGAAGGTGTCCACAGGGGTGTCCTCTTCTACAACCAGAGAAGGCTACCCTCATACCTGGCCCCACAGGGATGCAGAATCCCTGCTTGTCCCTCACAGGTTGGGCTGTGTCCACGTCAAACTGTACAAGCTCGAAGGGAGACAGCACCTGGAGTGAAGGGCATTGGCTGAGATCCTGTGGGCTCAGTGTAAGTCAAGGCCACTGACATGGGTGCCCCACCTACTCACTCGAAAGAGGCAGTTTGTTTTGCCCACGGCCCCAGGTTGCCCTGTGTAGTTCATAAAGCCCATGTTGCCCTCTGTGGCACCGTAGAACTCCCAGATCCGAATGGGACCAAAGCGCTGCTGGAAGGTTTTCCACACATCCTCCCGTAGTCCATTGCCCACTGCAAGACGGACTGTATGTGTTTTGTCCTCTGGTTGCTGCAAGGACATCCCCCGAAGAGTAAAGAGGAGAAACCCTTAGGGCATGTGCAGGAACCCTTCCCCAGGGGAGGGGGCTATCTTGGGTATTTACCTTGTTAGTTACTTAGGGGATGACCTATAGCTAGGGGCTGTACTTGGTGTTCTTAGGAATAGTTACTGGAGGGCTGGAGTGGTGGCTCAGCGGTATCACGCTTGCCTGGCAATCACAAAGACGTGGGTTTGAACCCAAAGCACCATGCACACAATGAAGTGTCAGAGCAACAAAAGCCACATGAAAGACTAAATAAAGTTGCTTCTCTCTTTTTATCTCTCTCTTACTGTCCCTCTCTCTGTTAAAAAGAAATAGTTACTGGAGGGGCTGAGAGGCTGGAGTGGTGGCTCAACAGTTGGAACACTTGACTGGCATGTGCAGGGACCGAAGTTCAAACGCCAGCACCACATACGCAGTGGCCCACATCTGTAATCTCTGCAATGTGGAAGGCTCAGGCAGGAGGATCATAAGTTCAAAGCCAGCCTCAGCAATTTATTTAATTATTTATTTATTTTTAGGGCTAAGGACTGAACTCCCGGCCTTGCGCATGCTAGGCAAGCGCTCTGCCACTGAGCTAAATCCCCAACCCCCAGCCTCAGCAATTTAATGAAGCCCTTTACCTGTAGAGTTACCTGCAGAAGCGACCTGAGAGCTCTGAGTTTTGCCTTGGGAAAGTTACCTAAGGCCTTACCTGAAGGCTTACCTAGGAGTGATTGGAGACCACATCCATTAGGGGTCTTACCTGGGAGAAATATGTGGGGTCTCACCTGGGTAGTTACCTGGAAATTTGACTGAGGAGGATGACCTACTGGACTTACCTAGAAGGGCTTAATGGGGACCTTTATCTGAAGGTAACCAGGGGAGCAATTTGAAGCTTCATCTTGAGGAGTTACCTAAGGGTCTTACCTGGGGGAAGTTACATGGAGCCTCTCCCTGAGGAATCACCTTGAAACTTAACTTGGAGACCTGGGGACCTTGCCTAGAGCAGTTACCTGGGAACTATACCTCATTGCTCTGTAAGGATGATTTGAGTTTACCCTAAGCCAAACTATGTTGTGAGCATTTTACATATATTTAATTCATTTAATTTTCACAGTACCCCCTTCAAGGAGGGGCTATTCTTACCCCTATTTTTAAAATGAGGACACTAAGGCTGAGAAATGTAAAGCGCGAGGTAGCACAACGACTCATCAAAGGAGCCCAATAGGAAATCTTGTGTGAAATTCATTATCTGGGGCATTTGCCTGGGTGTTTTACCTGAAGGACCTTGCTTAGTCCCACACTAGAATTTTTCAGGGTGCTAGAGATTGAACCCAGGGTTTCACATATGCTAAACACATGTTCTACCATTGGGCTACATCCCCAGTTCCCACCACCAATCCCGAACAGTACCTGAATCTTTAACTAAGAACTACCTAGATGTTATCTGGGATTGCCTGGAGTATTTACCATGGAGCCTACTCTTGGAGCCTCACCTGGGGAACATTACACAAGTAGCGCAGGATCTCCCCTATATACTGGATCACTGTCACACCATGCTGCCGGCAGTCATCCCAGAAGCGGGAGGCAGAAAATTTAGGGGCCAGGACACAGGTGGCTCCTGGGAGAAAGAAGAAGAGCAGGTTTCAAATCATGCTTCCAGGTAGCTGTGATGAACTGCCTTGATTACCTGATAGTGGCACCTTGGAAGCAAGGACAATGTCAAGTTAACTTCTGTGTCCCTGGCCAGCCCAGGACTGCTCCCATGAGAAGAGCATAGGAAGGCTACATTCAAGTCTTACTTCCAGAAGTGTGGAAAAGCTCAGTACCTGGTACAAAGTGAACACTGCCAAATAAGGACTGCGGATTAATTATTCTCAAATTTGAGATGAATGACTAGTGAGGCACATGGGTGAGTAGGAGGATGGGTATGGTGGGTGGATAGGAATGTGACTTGGTAGGTAAAGTGGATGAGGAATGAGTAGATGGGTGGATGGGTGGGTAGGTGGGTGGTGGCATGGAAAGGTGGGTACATGGATAGTGGGTGAGAATGGATGAAGGGGATGAGTAAAGAGGAAGGTAAGTGGTTGGAAGAGAGGGTTGGTGGGAGGATGTATATTATTTGCAGATGGACACATGGATTAATAATAAGGTTTAGGGGCCACTAAATTCATTCCAGAAAAGTGATCCTTCCCTCCTGAACCCTTCCTCTGCATCTGGCTCATCATTCCTACACCAAAGGGGTGACTGCTTGTGTGCTTGGTGAGATAACAAATGTGCCTTCTCTAGGACTATATTTTGGGAGAGAAGGTAAGTTAATGCCCTCTATGAATATACATCCCGGGCTAGAGCAGTGGCTCAGCGGTTATGGTGCTTACCTAGCATGTACCAGGACATGGGTTCAAACCCCAGCATCACATATACAATGAAGTGCCAGAGCAATGAAAGCTGCATAAAAAACTAAAAAACTAAATAAAATTAATTCTCTCTCTCTTTCTCTCCCCCGACCTCCCTCCCTCTCTCTTAAAAAGAAAGAAAGAAAAATACATTGGGAGTCCTTGAGAGGGCAGCTTTGTTTTCGATCCCTAACAAAACACCTGAATTGCAACAGAACCAACAGGGGAAGGTTGATGGAGATTTCCCAGTCCATCTCAACCTCTTAAGGCAGGTAACAGACACGCTGCCACCAGTGTGACAAATGAGGAATCACAAAGCAGCCCACCAAGATTGTTATCAAGAATAGGAGAAGTGAGGGTTGGGAGCATGTAGCTTGGGGTAGGGAACTGGCATGTAAGTCCCTGGGTTCAATCACCAGAACTGAGAACAAACAGCAAAGCAAAGCAGAAACTGAAGCTACAAAGACACTGGAAGTACTTTCTATTCTCACAGGACACATAGGAGGATATGGGAACGGACACCTGACAAGGAGACAAAGTGTGGAGATTTAACTGTGAGAAGGCAATGAGATGATTGGGTAACCGGGAATATGGGATGGGCATCAAACAGAAATGAAAGGTCACTGTTAATTCTTTTGTTTTGTTTTGGTGGTGCTAGGGATGGAACCCAGGGCCACTTGCATTACTGGGCAAGTGCTCTACCACTAAGCCACATTCCCAGGTCCCAGTTGTTATTAATTTTATCAGGTATGATCAGTACAGAGTTAGTTTTTTAATCCTTACATGTTTTAGGTACATACTATAATATTTATTTATTTATTTATGGTACCAGGGATTGAACCCATGAGTGATTAATTAATAAGCCACATTTGCAGCCCTTTTTTTTTCTTTTTGGATATTTTTTTCTCTACTGGGTTTGAACCCAGGGCCTCATGCATGCTAGGCAAGCACTTTAACATTGAGCTACAGTCCAAACCCTTATTTTTCATTTTAAGACAGGGTCTCACTTAGGGCCTTGCTAAGTTGCTGAGGCTGGCCTCAAACTTGCAATCCTCCTGCCTCAGTCTCCCAAGTTGTTGGGATTGCAGGTGTGCATCACCACACCTGGCTCATACTATAATATTTACAAGCAAAAAGAGTTTCAACTGGGCAGTGGCACATACTTGTAATATCAGCAATTCGGGAGACTGAGGCAGAGGAGTTGCAAGTTCAAGGTTAGCCTCAGCAACTTAGCAAGGCCCTAAACAAGTTAGTGAGATCCTGTCAAAATAAAAAATAAGGGGTTGGGGATTTAGCTCAGTGGCACAGTGCTTGCCTAGCATGCGCAAGGCCACGAGTTTGGTCCTCAGCCCTAAAAAAAAATATATATATAAATAAATAAATAAAAATAAAAAATAAAAGGTGCTGGGGATATGACTCACTGTTAAAGGGCCCCTGGGTTCAATCCCCCCAAAAGACATTTAGGACTTACTCTAAAATAATCCAGAAAGAGAAGGTACATATTAAATAAAACTGGCAACATGTTGACAACTGTTGAAGCTAGGTGAGGATATATAAGATGCCAGTGAACTATTTGTCCTTTTGTATGTTTGAAATTTTCCATGAGAGGACTGGAGTGGTGCCAGAGCAGTTGGAGCACTTGCCTGGAATGTGCGAGGACCTGAGTTCAAATGCCAGCACCACATACACAACTAAGTGTCAGAGCAATGAAAACCTGATGAAAAACTAAATAAAATTCTCTCTCTCTCACTCTGTTTTTTTTTTTAGAGAAGGATAGAGAGAGAGAGAGAGAGAGAGAGAAAAGAGAAAGATAGAATCAATTTTTTATTGAGTTTTTCACATGGCTTTCTTTGCTCTGACACTTAGTTGTGTACTTGTGCATGCCAGGCAAGCGCCATAACCGCTGAGCCACCACTCCAGCCCTCTCCCTCTCTTGAAAAAAAAAAAAAAGAAGAAATTTTCCATAAGAGCTGGGAACAGTGGTGCATGCCTGTAATCCCAGGGCCTTGAGAAGCTGAGGCAGGAGGATCACAAATTCAAAGCCAGCCTCAGCAGTTTAGCAAAACCCTAAGCAACTTAGTGAGACCCTGTCTCAATATAAAATACAAAAAGGGCTGAGAATGTGGCTCAGTGGTTAAGAGCTCCTGGGTTTAATCTCCACTACCAAAAGAAAAAAGAAAAAAAATTTTCCCAGGAGAAGCTGGGCGTTATGGCATACACTTGTAGTCCCAGCTACTCGGGAGGTTGAAGCAGGAGGGTCGCTTGGGTCCAGGAGTTTAAGGCCAGCCTGGACAACACAGCAGACGTCATTTCAAAATATATATGTATTTCTATGATAAAAAAATTAAACATAAGCTGGGTACAGTGGCGCATGCCTGTAATCCCAGTGACTTGGGAGGCTAAATCAGGAAGATTATGAGTTTGAGGCCAACCTCAGCAACTTAGTGAGAACCTGTCTCAAAAACAAAGGGCTGGGTTATATTTCAGTGGCAGAGCACCCCTGGTTTCAATCCTCTATCCCTCACAAAAGTGAGAACCTGGGGTACTGGGTAACCTATGGGGGTCCTGTTACCTTGACCTCCCTACCTTCCAGTGGTTGATTGAAGGGATTTTCAAAAGGGCTTACCAAGGTCTAAGCAGCCAAGGACCCCAACGACAAGCCCCATCGTGTGGTACAGAGGCAGGACGACGTAGATCACATCATCAGCTGTGGCCCCACAAAAGTTCAGCATCTTGGTCATCTGTAGTATACGCTCATGTGTGAGGATGGCTGGCTTTGGGAGCCCTGGGGGAGGAAGCAGTGGGAAAGGTGTGTCCGCGAAAGGACAGCACAGAAGACAGCAGCACAGAGAGCTTAGGGCCTTAGAGGGGGTCAAGGATGTAAATTTGTGGCTGGATTCTGAGGCCTGATTCCAACAGGGAGTAATAGGTCAAGATCAAAGGTCTATTTACTGGACAGAGGCAGGTCCAGCCCTGGCCACCCAAATCACAGTGGGAGTCACAGGACAAGCTGGTCAGGATGAGAGTTCAGAGGCTGGGGCTAGGGCTGCTGGCATACTCACCAGTGGTCCCTGAGGTGTAGATGAACATGGCAGGGCTTTGCCATGTGACCTTAGCACGCAGGGCAGCAGGCACTGGGACAGAGGGTGCAGCCTCCAGGGCAGGCCCCAGAGCCCCAACACCTGGCGTAGAGGAGGTGGGACCAAGGTAGAAACAGCGGATGTTCTCAGCCTGCAGCTCAGGAAGGATTTCTTCCAGGCTTTCCTGGAGGTCTGCAGGAATGGCCAAAGGAGAAACTGAGGCAAAGCTTACCTGTGATAGTCAAGAGGGACACCCGAGACCCAGATGCAGAGGAACAGCTAGCATTCTTGGACAAAGAATCCCATAATTAGTAATTTTTTAAATTTTGGTCAAGGATTGAAATCGCCATTTTGGAGAAATTAAAACTATTGACCCCAGGATGACTTTCCAGTTTGCCAAACTTTAACCTTAATTATGTGTGACATGAGTAGAAGCAAAGGGCTCTCTGCACAGCCTCTACCAGGACTTCTGACCTCCAGTCCAGCCCTTGCCCCTGTCCCCTTCCCTCCTCCACTGGGCCTAGGACCCTCACCTGGGTCCACCACCAGCAACTTGGCCCCAGAACTCAGCACAGAGTGTACCAAGGGTGTCCCCCGGACATGCGGGTTGATCCAAGCCACAGGGCAGCCCAGCTTGGCCAGCCCCAGCCATACGGTCAGAGCAGGAATGCTCTGCGAGGCCAGCACCAGGAGGGCAGCAGACTTCTTGTCACCCACACCAGTACGGCTGTCTAGCTCAGCCTTCAAGGCCCACGCCGCCTGGCAGGCCCTGGCGTCCAGCTCACCCATGGTGACCGAGCAGGCCCTGGGCCCTGTCCACACCAAGGACACATGGCCAGGTCGTGCTTGTGCTTGCCGCTCAAAGGTGTCCACAAAGGTGTTGGGAGGCTGTCGGCTCAACTGTGTCCTGACTTTCAGGCCCAGGTAGAGGATCTTGGCCAAGAAGATCATGTCTGCAGGCAGCCAGCGTAACCCTGGGGGTGGCCTTGCAGGTGATAAGGCAAGTGTCAAGAACACAGCCACCAGGCTCAGCCAGTGGGGCATCCAAGGGCTGATCCAGGGCTGTGCCAGTACCACCAGGCCAAGCAGCAGGAAGCATACAGGGTCTCCCAGGAGCCAGCGCAGGACCAGGGCCACAGCAGGCAGCCACATGGGTTCCCCCAGAGCCCCCAGTAGAAGCAGCAGGAGCAGTAGGAGCAGCAGAAAGGGCAGACGCTGCCGGACAGCCATGGCACCAGCTCAGTCCTCAGGGAAGTGGCTGTGGAATGCAGTGTCACCTCTGTCCCTGGGCTTCTAAATCCTGCCCTCCTGCCCTTAGGGCAGCCTGTCCACCCCACCCCCAAAAGATGCCCTAGACAGAGGCCACTCTGCACTCAGTCCTTTTCCTCCTGTTTACTTTTTCTGGCTGATCTGTGTAGTTCCAGCCTCCCTTGCTCCACCACCACTGCAGGATCCCATCCGCAGCCCTCTCCCCTGAGCACCACCACCAGCTTCCTTCCTGCCCAGTTCCCCTTCCAGGGCCAGCACCTGCCTCCATCCCCTCCCATGCCTGCTATATTCCAGGCATTTGGGAGACAGGCAGAAACTCTTGCCTTGATCTGCTGTGACGGTAAATGCCTATAATCCTAGTGGCTCGGGAAGCTGAGGCAAGAGGATCACAAATTCAAAGCCAGCCTCAGCAACTTAGTGAGACCCTGTCTCAACACTAAAAAATAAAAAGGGCTGGGGCTGGGACTCAGTGGTTAAGTGCCCCTGGGTTCAATTCCTGTTACAAATGAAAGAAAGGAAGGAAGGAAAAAAATCCCTTCACTGGGTAGTACTCCACTCTAGCAAAATGGAAAAGCATCAGATCGTAAGCAGTCTGCTGCTCTGCCACCTCACTGGGTGGTCCTTCTGTGGCATTCACTAAACCCTTGGGGAGATGAGGCTCCTTGTCCCCAGTGTTGAGGGAGCCTAACCTCCTGCCAGGTGCACACCAACAGCTCAGGAATTACTAGAACACCTGCACTGCCTGAATTCAAACCTACCTGCCACCACAGGTCTGCACTGGGACTCCACCCACCCCTGTATCAGTAGAGTCTGAGCTTGGGGTTCAGGAAGTTAAACTGCCTATGATGTATGTGGCTGTCCTTTGCCTCTGGAGGTAGTGACAGGACTCACCACAGGCCCAGGTGGCACTGAGGCATGGCCCTCCTGGCTGTAACCACTCCATTGGATCTGAATCTTTAAAGCAGGGTACCCAATCCAGCTGTCAGTGCACAGGAGAGAAGGGGAAGGGTCTGATGTGCTGCCATGGGACATCATCTTGCCTTAGGTGGTATCATCCACACAGCCCTGGATCCCTGGCTGCTATTGCCCCCACCAACATCACCACTGCCAAACCCGGCTTCCAGGGTCAACTAATTCATGCTCTGTGTTCCTGTACTGGCACCCAGGAACAAGCACAGGTACTCTCACAGCAGCCTGGCCCCAATGGACCCCGTGAGCTCCTCAAGGGCAAGTTGTTCTACTATCATGACCATCAGCATAGGAGAGAGGAAGTCTGAAGTCTAAAAGTTTGGCTGGAAGGTGGAGGTTTGAAATCTACATAGTGAATGAAGTACCAAGCAGTGTGATTGCTGGATGGGTGTTGTGGTTCTCCTAGCCTCAGATGGGGCCCCACCTACAGCTCCAAGTGAACTGACGTTCAGCCACACATGCAACGCACTCAAGACCCCCAGGACAGACTCTTAGGACTGGCAGGGTGCTGCCGAGAAATGTTGACACTAATGCCTGATGTCCCTAACCCAGCCATCTTTGAGGGCAGTGCACACTGGCCCAGTGTCCTTTATTATAGAGTGAGAATCCCAAGGTCTGACCCATTCCATAATGGTTCTGCCTGGGCCTCCTCAGACCTTGGATGAGGGAGGGGTAGGGCCAAGTGGGGGCTCAAGGGCATCACTTAACCAACATGGGACACAGTAGCAGCCCCAGATCCCACAGCAACTGGGAGGTGGGTGCAAACCAGTGTCAGAGACTTGAAGCCTGGACCCAGTTCCAAGGACCTGCAAGCCTACTTCAGTCTGGAAATGGTCCAGTTCTTAGTGGTGGCCAGGTCTCTGACTGTCCCTTCCAGGCCTTGCCCCACCTGGAGAGTCCAAGAACTTGGAAGAGAGAAGGGACTGGGCCCCAGGTTCAGTCTGAGAAAGGGGTGGGACTGGAGAAGGAGGAGTGGAGCTGCAGCCAAGTATCAGGGGCTTGGTTGATCCCACGGTGGGCTGGACGTGCTGGGTAGGGCCAGATCCCCGGTCAGGGTGCAGGGTGAGCGACCAGGTGGCGCTCCAGCAGCGCTCGGTGGGAGAAGACCTTGCCGCAGGCCGGGCAGGGCGCACGCTCTGGCCGGTGCGTGCGCATGTGCACGTTGAGAGAGCTCTTCTGGGTGAACCGCTTGGCGCAGACTGCACACTGGAAGGCGCGTACACCAGTGTGAGTGACCATATGCTTGAGCAGGTAGTCGCGCAGCGAGAAGGACCGCCAGCACACTGCGCACTGGTGTGGCTTCTCACCTGTGAACAAGGACGACAGCACATGTGCGTCAGGGCACCCAGCTCTGCCGCCTATCTGTTATTGCGGGGGCTGTACACCTCTCTCCTCCTGAGGTAGCCATCACCCCCAGGATCACATGCCTGTCAGAGAACCTCCCCTCACTGTGGAATCCTCTGGCTCTGCAGCGAGCCCCGTTCCCAGACATACACCTTCATTCTAGGGTGCCACCACTTGGCAAGGACCCCCAAATCCAACAGGTAATCCCCCAGCTGGGACCCCTACCCATTTGGACTCCCCACTAGGAACTCCTTCGACTTCCAGGGGCCTTCCTCCCCAACCCATACCTTGCTATTGCACCCAGAGATACTGGGCCCAGCCTCCACTACCTCCATGTAGGTAGAGCCTTCTGAACTCTCTGATTGCCAGTTGCTATCCTTTGTTTTTTCTTTTTTGGGTACTGGGGATTAAGACCAGGGGCGCTTTACCACTGAGCTACATGCACCTCCAGCCTTTTTTTCTGTTTGAGATAGTGTCTCGATATATTGCCCTGGCTGGCCTTGAACTTATGATTCTCCTGGTTCAGCCTCCTGAGTTGCTGATATTATAGGGGTGTGTCACTGCACCCAGTTTTACCAGTTACTTTTCAGGGGACAAGTCTGGCAATACTCAGCACACCTAAACAAGGACAGACCAGGACACATCTGCCCCTTCCTGCTGGAAACTCCTGTTGCCTAAAACTCCTGCCTGTTGGACACTATAATGTTCCCAGCGAGAGGCTGCCCTCATCACCCTGGACTGGAGGGTAGGCAGGCTATGCTGGGCCCTGCAGTCATCAGGTATTAGCAAAGTCTTTCTCAACAGCAAGGGACTGCAGGGCAGTGGCTGCTGAGTTGGAGGCAGGGGGAGGAGGACTGTCCCCCAGACCAACCATGCTTGGGCACCTAGCTCAGGTCATACATATCTAGGAATGCTAGCACTACATTGGGGTCCCTGGCAGCCTCCTGCCTGTCAATCACCAAGCTCCTCCCAATCTTCCCCAGGCAGCCAGATGGAAATTTTGACATCTCGGTCACTCCCCAGCTCAGAGCACTGACAGGTTTCCCATCACTCATAGTCACTCCCAAGTTCTGGGCCCTGAAGAGCCCCCCACTTCATTCCCAACTGTGGCCTTCCAGTGAAGGTTTGGTTTTCCTGACAATGGCCAGCTTTGCCTTCTGGCCAGCTTCTGCTTTTCATACTCCTGTGCCTCATCCAATCCCTCGGGAGCTACCTGCACTCAGGACCTACCAACACCACCACTCCAGGCAACCATCCCACTCTACTTCTCCCTGGCCCTGCAGAGGCACCTCCCTGCCCAAGATCAGAGCAAAGTTCCCCATGGCCTTTGGGGACCTATCCCCCCTCAGGGGCTGTAAGATTCCCCACACTGTAGCCATGTCTTCCTCCTAGAACTTCAGACCCAAAGGCTCCTTAGGCCCTCATTCTGCCACCTTTCAGCCGGCTTCTCATGCTTTCCCTAGGTCAGGGAACCCACACCCTTCATCTCCAGCCCCAATCACTTAGAGAATACCTGGAGAGATGCAAGGGACTACCTTGAACTCCACCTTCTCACCCCTCCACCCACCCAGAGCCACTACCAACTTCCTAAGGCCCTGGGCAGGCTCCTGCTCCCTAACAGTCTCATGATTCCCCCTCCTGCAGGCAAGAGTGCCTGCTGCTCACCTGAGGGCCTCACATCTGGAGGGTTCAATTACCAGGCCGCCTAAGGCAACCAAAAGCAGCAAAACCAAACCACTGCTCAACTGTCCCAGGCTAAGCCTGCAGTGACCAAGGGGCTCAGGCATGTCCCTCCCTTCCCCCACTATGGCTCACCTGAGTGGATGAACATGTGCTTGGTGTAGTTTTTCCGGGAGCTGAACGTCTTGCGGCAGTGACTACACTCATAGGCTGGCTGCTCTGCTCCAGGACCACGCACAGGGGTGCCTGAAGGGGCTGTGGCAGGAACCACAGGCTGAGCCGGGGCCTCCCCCAGCTGAGCGCTGGGGGCTGCCTCAGGCTGGAGCGCAGGGTAGAAGGTGGGTGGGGGCGCAGGGGCTGGCCCTGATGGCACAGGAGGGGTTGGCGGGGGTGGCCCTGGGGCACCCAGATGAAAGGGAAAAAGTGCAACAGGCGGCCCTGTGGTTTTTACGCCAGGTGCACGGGGTCCTGCCAGGGCGCAGTCGGGTGGGGCAGGGGTCTCCGCAGGACAGGCTTCTGCTGCAGTGCTGTCCTCCTCGTGCCAAGCCGACACATAGCTATCTGGAAACATGTCCTCAGCCACCGCAGCCCCGCGAAGGAAATCTCTCCCAGCAACTCCATAGTCAGCCAGGCCAGCAGGCGCAGGCGGGTCCTCTCGAGCACTGTCCCCAGCAGCAGTGAGGAAGCCAGTGGTGCAATCAGAGAAAGAAGGGGGCGCCTGGCCCTCACCAGGGCCGCCGCCTTCCCCGTCCTCACCGTCTGTCTCGCCGTCAGTGTCCTCCTCGTCGTCCTCACCTCTGTCCTCAGGGGCCGGCAGTGCTGGGTCAGCATCAGGCCCTTCCACCTTGGCGGGCACCGGGGGCGCAGGCAGCTGCAGCCGCGCAGGCTGGCGCTGTTTGCGGCTGTGGGCTGCACCAGGGTGTCCACCGGGTCGCGCTGCCAGTAAGTGGCGCAGGCGGTGTCGCAGCTGTGCAGGGGCCAGTGGTGGGGGCACTGGAGCTGGCAGGGGCGCGGGCGTGGGGGTGCCTGGGGCACGAGCGCGAGCGATGATCTGCGTGCACTCATCTATGACCGTCTGAATGCGAAGCACCGACGCAGCTGTGAGCACCTGCAGAGCCTCACCCTGGGCCACCACAAGGGAGCCACTGTAGAGGAACTCCACGAGCTGACGCACAGTCTGCGCAGGCACAACTGGTGGCACGCGGATCTCCGAGTGGCCAAGCAGCAGCTTGTCCTGGAAGAAGGGTGAGCCGGCAGCCAGCACACAACGGTGTGCACGCAACGAAGCCTCTCGGATGCGCACGGTCACGTCACAGAAGTGTCCTCCCAGCCTCTGCCCATTGAGGGTCTCAAGCAGTGAGCGTGAGAAGTTCTGCAGGTGGATGTGGTGCACTGCCTCTGCCGCCGCCATCTATGTGGGTCAACAGGATTGGAACAGATTAACCAAGGGCTCTCCTGAGTTTCTACCTCACAGCAGGAAAGGACCAAAGCCCCACTGCCCTTCCAGGCCTTGGCCACTGCATTTCTCCCCAGCAGCCTCACAGTCCCAGTTCACAACAGAAGGATACCCCCACCTTAAGTCCTCTGCAATGCCCTCTATCTCCATAGCCCCCAGCACACCCCTGGAAAAGGGTTAGGTATATCAGTTTTCAGGTCTGCTCACAGCCCCTGTCCAAGGGGCTTAGTTCCTTCTTGGCCTATTCCACCCCAATTCAAATATCTTTCAGTAGCCTCCACTCTCCCTCCAAGAAGGTAGCCCTGTGTAGGAGGAGCCAGGAAGCTCCATCCAGGACCAGTTGTGCTGCCTCAATCAGAGCAGCTCTTCTTGCAGAAACACTAGCCAGTCTCCATTCAGCTAGTTGCTGCCTCCACTTTGGCTTCTTTTTTTTTTTTTTAAGAGAGAGGGACAGTGAGAGAGACAGAGAAAGAGAGAAAGAACTTTAGTTTTTCACATGGCCTTAGTTGCTCCAACACTCAGTTGTGTACGTGGTGCTGGGGTTTGAACC
>PVKS010012993.1:0-52101 GCA_004027875.1 Aplodontia rufa
GTTTCTCTGTGTAATAAACCCACTCTTGCCCAGAAACTAGTATAGCACTTGTCTGTTTCTGACTGCATAGGCTAGTATTTTTTTTTTTAGAATTTCAAATAATGTTTGAATTTTTCTCCAAAATTTTATTTTTGAGATAAATAATTGTAGTATTTATGTATAATTAGATTCATTTTTTTGGCATGGCTGAGTATTCTATTACATGGCAAATGTGTTTACCCATTTGCCTATTAATATTGAGATTTAAATTGTCTTCAATTTGTGCTCATTTTTAGAAGAAGTCCTAGAAATATTTGTGAGATAGTCTTTTCATGAAATACAAGACCAGAGCTTTAATGTTCTTGGTTATATACCTTGAATTGCAGTTAGTAGTACCCTGTGATGAGTATTTTTTTAGTTTATAAGTCCTAACTTTCAGATTGTTTTTGGAGTCCTATAGGATGACTACCTTAGACGAAAATCCCAATGAGTAACTGCTAGGTACCTGTGGCTATTTTGTTTTATTTTTAATTTATTGCAGTAAAATATATTTTAAATTGAGTTCCTTAATCAAATTAGCTATATTTTAGTGCTCAATAGCCATGTGTCTCCATAGATAGTGGAGATATTAGATATAATGGATGAACAATGCATTGCAGAGTGATGACTACATAACTAGTATTCAGTGAGATATTTAGAGTGGGAAAAATACCATTAGGCAGGTTTTCTCTTTTTCCTTTTAAGCTTAACATCTGAGCAATATTAATTAATCAAACCACTTTTTTTCTTTTATAAAAAACATTCAAATTATGAATCTTGTGAAGATTGCAAATTAGCATCAGAAAACTTGTGTTAGTATCATTCCTCATATTGTACCTTTAAGCTATTTCAAGAGTTTGGATTATTCTCTACCAAAACGAGGCTCCTTTACACATGCATCCATTTCTCAAACCTATAGCCTCACACAAAAATTGTTCTCACCTGGGCCAAATTATACTTACTCTAAATCCTATCAGCTATATGATCAGAACCAAAGGTATCACTGAGGAATGTTTGTTAGAGTAAAATAAAAACCACTGTGCACATTACCAAATTAATATTCATGAATATATTAGCATTTACAATGACTATATTATTTTTCCACTCACAAAGTATCTTGATCACATGTCCCTTGAATGACATTCTTAATCTACATGATAATTATTTGCTTCCATAATTTTCTTCTCATCAACGAATGACTAACTTTGGAAATGGAACTTTTTGCAAAAGAGAAGAATTAATAATGGTGCTGAGTCATTAACAGAATGATACAAGAAGATCATTTATAAATTACTAAGAGCCTGAAAGGCAGGCCACATTTATGAAGGTGTTTAATTGATTTGGTTAATGATGGTAATACACTTTGTGGGTTTGTGCACCAATTAGGGAGAAAACCAACTTGTCATTGTTTAATGAGCAGAAGGATCAAGATAGCAAAGGATTCCGGAAATGATACCAGAATAGAGCAAACTATCCATGTTATATTGGAGGAGAGAAATGAATTGGCTTTTCCATTTTACAAATTTGTAACTCACCTTGAAAACCTCAGAAGTGAACACTTAAAGCACTTCTTAATAATTCTAGGACACATATGATGTAAAATTTACAGCCAGATGAACTGTAAGTTCAAGAGAGTTTTAGTCAGCTTTGTGTCACTGTGACCCAACAAGAAAATTTAGAGGAGGAAAAGTTTAAATTGGCACATAGTTTCAGAGGTCTCAGTCCATAGATGGTCAACTCCATTGCTCTGGGCCCAAGATGAGGCAGAACATCATGGCAGAAGAGGACAGCAGAGGAAAGTACCTCATGACACCAAGAAACAGAGAAAGAGCTTAGCTCACCAAGACAAAATTTAAACCACAAAGGTACCTCCTGTGATCTATCTCCTCCATCACACACACCCACCTGTAGTTACCACCTAGTTAAAGCCTATCAGTGAATTAATACACTGATAATGTCATATCTGTCATGATCTAACCATTTCACCTGTGAACAATCTTCCATTGTCTCATTCATGAGCTTCTGGGAGACACCCTGTATCCAAGCCATAACAAAGGTGATGTTTTTACCCCCATAACCTGAGTTGTATACAGATGAAGCTGTCCATGTTCTCCAAAGTGATTACTTGAAGCTATCACTTCCTCTACCAAATGTCACCTTATTCCAACTGCTGCATTAACTACACTAGGTTCTGAATGGATCAAAAATACCTGTGGAATTATGCTGAGTGAAATACCCTGAACTCAGAGATTTAAGGGCCGAATGTTTTCTCTCATATGTGGAAGCAAGAGTAAAATCTAAGACAGGTAGAAAGTTAGCTAAGCTCAAAAAATAAAATAAACATAGGTGAGTTTTCACATAAGCAGGGAGAACTATAACTGTTAAGGTGGGGGGAGAAAGGGGAGAGCCAGGGAGGAGAGGGAGGGATTAGAGGATTCAACAATGCAGCTGGAAACTCTCGACTCCCATGAGAAGCCCAACAATACACAGACAGGCAGAGAAGATCAGAAAATTAAAAAATTAATACACATATATATGCTTATTTCTGTCTACAACATGGGGGTAAAAGCAGAGGAGACACGGGAGCTGGGAGTAGTCAAAGCTGGGAGATCCTGGACTAGGATCAATTGGCCCTAACTTACTTTGTGAATATTCATCTATGTAAAAAAAATGCCTGCATTTACTAAAGTATCTGCTCTAGATTACTAAAAAATAGATTACTAACATAAAATGCTATTCATTTTTAAGCAATCTGTAGAAACAGGGAAGGTATTAATAATTTATATTGAATCCCCCACTCAAAATAATTGGGTTTAGTAAAGTAAGATCTATTTAGCATTATATTTGATACTGTGGATTTCCCTCACAAGACAAATGCTCTAATGCCCTTAGCTGATAAAAGCACATTTGCTCATAAATAACAATTTGTTTTTCAGAAATCTTTTTTAAATAGAGCAAAATACCTCACCCAAAATTATTGGCATTCTCAAGGAGTCAGCTCACATCTAGTGATAAGTAAGCTTACGGTACTTCTGGTTGTAGCTGGGTCTTTTACTCCTAAACCTGCACCTCAAATCAATTTCCTCTTTTCCTGACAGAGATTCTCTCCCTGCTCACAGATATTGTTTCCAAAATTGATCCCCAATAAATTCCTGAATATAAGTTCAAGAGTCTCAGATTCTTCTAGAGAATGTGATCAGCTACTGGTGTTCCTAGGAGGGGGTCCTAAAAAGTAGACTCTGAACTGCATTACCAGCTTCCAGACGTGGGCAGCATCACTAGCAGTGGGTGGAAAGCTACTAAATCTTTCACATGTGATTATAGAATGCTCAGTAAAACTTTCTGTGGTGATGAGCTGGGATGGATACTTGTACTAAAGAATGTTTGCATAGATGCAGTGTCTCAGTAGGCTTCAAGAGAAGTTTGGAAGTACTGACAATGGGAAATACTGAAATTGAAAAAAATAATTTAGGGGCCAGGGACAAAGAGTAAAGGGGAAGAAAAAAGGAAAGGTTAAGAGTGATTCATAGGGGGCTGGAACTTAGGGTTAGCAGTTACGGCACTTGCCTGGCATGCACAAATGTGGGTTCGAACCCCAGCACAACGTACACAACAAAGTGTCAGACCAATGAAAGTCACATGAAAAACTAAATGAAATTAATTCTTTCTCTTTCACTGCTCCTCTCTCTTAAAAAAAAAGAGAGATTAATAGAAAATATATTGAGAGGGGCTGGAGTGGTGGCTTGGCAGTTATGGTGCTTGCCTGGCATGCGCGAATACGCAAGTTCAAACCCTAGGACCACATACCCAACGAAGTGTCAGAGAAATGAAAGTCACGCTCATGAAAAACTAAATAAAAATAAATTACTTCTCTCTCTCTCTCTCTCTCTCTCTCACTGACCCTCTTTCTAAAAAAAAAATTTAAAAAAGACACACACCATGAGAATGCCAAAGGACATAAACTGTAGAAGCTTCTCTGTCTGAGGTGTCTCTCCTGCTTGAAGATGGAGCAAAGGCTAATCTCTCATAGATCACAAGTTTCATTCAGGACCTACCTCTGCTTCTTATTTGATCCCACAGATGTAGAACTTGGGTCAAGTTCTGTTGTAACTCAGTAGAGAATATATTGAGTCATCCAGGAACTAGGCAATATGTACCTATAGGATCATGCAAAATGACATTTGTCCTCTGTTGCAATAATCTTGTGTCAATCAGATTTGTGATCAAGAAGTAAAAACGTATATCCTGGGCCTTGGTATCATATTGTGCTATGAAGGTACAGGTTCATAAGGCAGAGTTTCAGGAGCCTATATCACAATGAAAATTTTTAGTTTTCAAGGTCTCAGGAAAAGCTGAAATAGTCCATGCAAAGAATAAGAAAACGTACTGCATTTTGTGTCTCTCTCCACTAAGGAAGCACCATGCTTGCCAGGCCTCCATGGGTTCTGAGGTTACCTATCCATGAAATGGTGATGTTGCTTGCTGTATAACATGTTGCAAGTAAGTGGACCAGCTTTGTTTGGGGCCAGATAAGCAAAGTGCTGTGTAGCAGATTTTGACTCTTGTGTAATTAGCCTTGTAGATTTGGATATTTTGACTCAGTTAAAGCTATGCAAAAACAGTCAAGTGTTAAATATGGGTCATTGCATCAACATGAGGAAGTTGAGCTTCAGTTATGATAAGTAACTGGACTATGACATGGTAATATATATATTAGAGCCATGATGTAAACCTGTGTTCTTTGTAATGGGAAATACAAGGGTCATGCATACCCTCTGTTGAAGGACTATGAAGTGTGGTTCAAAAATCTCCTAGAGAACAAGAATTTCATTTGCACCTTGCATATGGTAGCTAATGAGAATGATCATGGAATGTACTGTACCAATGCTCAACACATCTTGACTTGTGGGCCATTTCTAGCTCACTTCTTACTTTTTTTCCCCCAGATAAAATTTAATTGGAACACAGGTGCATCCATTTATTTTTGAGTTGTGTATGACTGCTTTTGGGCTAAAATGACAGAGTTGAATAGTTGTGATCAATATTTAATACTACAAAATATAAAGCATTTAGTCTCTGAAATTTTACAGGAAAAGTTTGCAGACCAATGGTCTAGACAGGCATGGGATAATGAGACAGATTACAGGTTGACTAGAAAATGCTTATGAGAAAATTAGAAAAGGAAAACATTTGCAATGAGGTAAAATTTGGAAGATTTTTAGCTGTTTATTTTCAGTTATTTTAACATACCTAGCACAATGCTTAGCACGTAGTGCACATTAAAAATACTAGTTGAAACAACGCTGAATTAAAATAATGGAGTTTTGCAGAAGATTTTGAATATATAGTAATAGAATAAGATTATTATTTGAGGATATATTCTGCAAATATTTTATATAAATTGGAAAGCAGTGATTTGGAAATATTAAACGTTTGAAAAAAATCTCAAAATACTTCATATAAGTAGTAATTAATTAGTTTGGTACCAGTATAAATAAAAGAGGAGAAATGATGCAAAAAACATTTGGGAAGAAAAAATGTTATTTTAGGATTTATTGTGGATGATATATTCCTGTACTTTCACCTCTAAATATTTATATAAAGTATGTTTTTAAATGATAAAATTCCATGCCAAAATTTTATAAAATCTGTCTGTTGGTGAAAATTCTTATTGTCTTGTCTACTAGGTGTTGCATTACCAATTCATTCAGTTCAGGAACTAGTATTAGCATCAATGCAAAATTTTCTTTCTTGGTGACATAAAAATTAAATCTGTTCCTTGCTGGGTTGGTTGGAGACCTCATTGATTCATTTGTCTTTTTATTTAGGTCTCTCCAAACACTTTTCTTCTTTCTGTTTTTTTTTCTCAAAATTCATCTTCTATTATTTTTGTAAGGTGATCCCCCTGAACCTAGACTTGATTGAATTCCTCTGTGTCTGAAACCAGATTTGCTGAGGATATATTCACAGTTCATCCTGTTTGAAGAGAAAGCAGAAATAACAGTAAAATAACTGACAAAAAAATCATAGTATTGAATGCGTGACTTATTGTCTTTTTTACTGAATTATCACTTTTCAGGTAAGATAACAAAACTAAACAATATAATAAAAAAGACTCCAGTTCTTCGGAGGCTTAGATAGACTATTATTTTTCTTAAAGTATGCTTTTCTTCAGGTGGATAGCATATATATATATATATATATATATATATATATTTGCCATAAAAATACTTTTTATTATTATGTAAATGCTATTTTTGAAGGGAAAAATAATAGGTTTTATGTTTTACTTTATTGACAAGATATTGAGTATCCAAGCTCTTTGCACTACCTCAGTGACTTTATTCAAAGCTTATCACTTCCTTTGCTCACAAAATATTTATTATTATGCTATGCACATGTGAGATATATCATGTGATCTCATTTTAAGTTTTAAATTCATAAAGAACTACAAAGGAATAAGTGGGAAGCTTTGAGATTTGCTAGGCATATATGATCCCCAAGAGCAAGGACTTGACATGTGAAGCATTATTAGAAAAGAAAAAGAAGTATTATAGAGGTACTCAGTAAGAAGTAACATGTAGATTTGAAGATCTGTGTGTGTGACATTAAAGAACTTGGACACAAGAACTAAAATAGGAGGGAGAGCATATCTGAAAAGAAAATCTTTCAATGAAGCTATCGGGAGTGGTCCAGTAATAACTAAATGAGGTTGTGGTGATCTTTGAGATAGAAACCCTTGAGCAGAGCAGCAATATTACAATACTCAAAAGGTGAAAGCAACTAAAGTATCTTTGAACAGATGATTAGACCCACAGGATATGGTACAGACACACAATGCATTTTGTTCAGGATTTTAAAATGAAAGGAAATTAAAACATATGCTACAACACGAATGAACCTTGAGACTATTATGCTAAGTAAAACAAACTATTCATGGAAGGATTAATGCTAGGTGAGTCCATCTTGATGAGGAATTTAATACAATTGAAAATATATATAAAAAATGCAGTGATATTTGTTTGGGATTTGGAGAGGAGGATAAGGGGACTTAGGGGAATTTTTATTAAAAATGTTAAATTTGCAGTTGCCATATATGTATTTACCATATACAGTGTGGTATTTTGGAGTTCATACAAGAGTACATTCACACTACAGAATAGTTAAATCTAGCTAATGAGCAAATTCATTGTCTAACATAGTCAACATTTTTTCTGAGAAAAATTAATATCCATTCATTTTTGCATTTTTCAAAAAAATAGAATATATCATCATTATCTGTAATAACCATGATATAAAACAATTTCTTTGCAGAAGCCGATGTTATTCCTACACTAGATACCCATTTAACACATGAGTTCTTATGGGGGAATCGGTAATAGATGAAACCCACAGTAGCATATCTATGCGTTAGCATTACCCCTGGTTATCAAAGTTTATACACATTGATTGCTACAGTTTTGACAATGTTTCCCCCTCATCTGTATCCTGTATCGCAATATACTTCTAATAAAGGTGGAAAAAAAAATAAAAAAAATAAAAAAGCACAAAAAAAAAAAAACAATTTCTTGAACTTATTCCTCCTATCCAATTATGTATTCTTTGACCCACATATTACAAACTGTGCTTTCTCCCCATCCACCCTAATCCCTGGTGACCTCCATCCTCCTCTCTGGTTGTAGGAGTTCAACTTTTTAGAGATGCAGCATATGAATGAGATCATGCAATATTTGTCTTCTTGAGCCTGATTTATTTCATTTAACATAATGTCCTCCAGGTTCACTCACACTGTCACAAATGACAGGATTTTCCTCTTTTCAGTGACTAAATAGTATCCCATTACTATATGAACCATATTTTCTTTCTCTATTCATCCTTTGATATACCTTTAAGTTGTTTATATATATTAACTACTGTGACTAGTGCTTTAACTAAAATGAGAGTGACGACATCTCGTTGACATCCTGATTTCATTTCCTATGGATATGGGAATTACTATTAAGTGGAGGCAGAATTTCACCTTGGGGATAGATAAAAGCTCTGGATAGAGATAGTGCTTATGGTTCATCAACCATTTGAATACAATTAATGATACTGATCTATTACTTGAAATGGTAGAATGTAACTATATATATCCACTTCAATAAGTTTTACCGAAATAAAGTCAGTGGAGATAAGCACACATGTGACTTAGAGGACAGAGCCAGTGCTTCATTTGTAGATATGGACATCACTGGAAAGGTGATGGATGGAAGAATGTAAAAGGGGCAAATGATCTTGAATGAAAAAGTCACTCTAACCAGGGCGCTAGTAATATCATCAACAAAGAGAAGAACGATACACTATCTTTTGATGTTGTCACTCTTCTCAAATAAAGCATGAAAGAGGATGTTCCGAGACTGGCAATGGCTGGAAGAGTGCACCTGCGTGGTTAATGAACTTAGGATATGTGACAGGCCAGGAGCATTGCAAAGTACAACAGAAACTGTCCGAATTGAAAAATGATGAAATTCTAATTTACAGTTTCATAAAGGAAAGAAAAGGGTCTGGATTTTCTGTCATCTTACATGATAAGCAGTGGGTGTGAGTGCATGCATCAAACTCAGTATTTTTCTCATCTGCCCTCCTTAGACCTGGATTTTTCCTCTTGTGTAAATAGAGGTTAATATAAAGTCACTAGAATATCAACCATGCAATTACATTCCTGGCAAGATATAGGAGAAAAATAAAAACTCAAATATGTTTCCAGATAAAACTCCCTTTGAGAATGTATTAAAAAAGTCAATCACTTTCACTTTGCTTTGATCAGAAATATCTGGATATAAAGAATGATTGGAAATAGGATTCATTTGTTGATTACATTGTGAGAACAGATAATATTTGGTTTCTGTTAGCAACAGAATAAGGAGATAATGGCCATTGGGTAAGCTGAAAGTATTTCATGCTGCATGTGGGAAACTGATACTTAATCTCAGGAGATAATTTGATTTTAGTAGTGGGAAGAAAGAAAGGAAATGAAAATTTCAAATCTCAGTGGCATAGAACTAGCATTAGTTCACATTTGGCAAAATTCATTTAAATGTGGGACAAGCTAAAAATAATAAATGATGATCACAGAACCTATTCAATCATTTCTATCATTTCATAACTGGTTATAAAATGCAAAATTGTTTGACCTTAATGAATAAAGAACAGCATGCTTGTTGTGCATATGCATGTACATTACTTACAAAATGGGCATGTTCAAGTAGCATAAGAAAGTGAAGCTTTAGTGTGACAAATACATTAAGCAAGAATACATATAAATATTTACTTGAAGGCAATCAAAAATGCTGTGCACATTGTCTTTATTGATGTAAGAAGAGCATCAACATTTCTGCCCCTCTGGAAAGGATTAGGTAGTATTTATTATTATACCAGTGAACTATAGTGTTTTTGTATAGTAGACTGTGAGGTCAAATGGTTTCTATCACAACTGCTCACTCCTGTTGCTTGAAGATGGTTAAAACAATGTGCAAAACATGGGGATATCTGAATACCAACAAAACTTCAATTAATACAGTGGGAAATGGACTAAACATAACCCACCAACTATAGTTTGCTGACTCTGGGCATCATAAAAATATTTTAAATTTATAACAAAATAATATTAAGTGAAGTCAATTAAGTTAAAAGAATTCACTATTTATTCTCAACTAAAATATGCATAACAGAGTACACTAAATGCACAAGTAATGTGTGGCTATGATGCTCATTACTATCACTCATCTCTATGATTTTGTTAAAAACTTCACCATCATCATATAGTCGATGTCTTTGTCTATTTTGATTCTATAATTTCTTTTTTTTCTCTGTCTTTAACAGTTTTTAAATTATTGCTTTTGGTGTTTGATAAAACTCTGAACTATAGCAATTGTTTCTTTCTGCCAGAGCTAATAACATCATTAAATTTACCATTTTGAGTTACCCTGGTATATACAATGTAGAAAACGAACAACTTCCAATCTTGGTTTTGTGTGGAAACTATAGTTGCTCCCACCACACACACCCTTTTTTATGCTGAAAATTGTCATTTCATCTTTAGTAATTCTCCTTTGGTTGTTAAAGTTTCCCACTTTATTTATCATTCAGGAGTTGTATTCCTTTTTAGGGCTGTTATTAAAAATACCACAGACGACTGGAGGAATCAAAAGATAAGTATTTTCGCAGAGATCTGGAAGCTGAGCCCAAGATCAAGGTACCAACAGGGGTAGCTTCTTTGAAAGCCTCTTCTTGGGTTGCAATGGATGCTCTTTTTGCCTCTCCACACAGTCTTTTCTGTGTGCACACAGCTCCCATCCCTAATGTCTCTTACTTTTCTTATAAGTACTCCAGTCCTGGGGTTGGAGATTTAGCTCAGTGGCAAAGCGCTTGCCTAGCATGCACAAGGCCCCCAACTTTGGTCCTCGGCCCTAGGGAAAAAAAAAAAAAAAAGAACTCCAGATCCATCAGATCAGTGCCTCACCCATATGATCTCACTGAATCTTAATTAACTCTTTTGCCAAAGACCCAATTTCCAAATATAGTCCCTAAGAGCTCAGGTCTTCAACATTTTAATCTCTAGGGGGAAAAATTGTTCATAATAATAGCTAAAATATGTTCCTATAGAATAAAATTAATAATGTTTGAGTTTATCTACTTCATTATTCCATATCCTGTACATGAGGATTTTATCTGTCTTTTTTTTTTCAGATTTTCTCTGCCAAAAAGTCATTTGAAGAGAAAGAAAGGTAAGAATGTTGGCAATCCAAGTCAAAAGGGCTGAATTAATTTCTGTTACTCATAAAATATTTCAGTTTTTGAAAGTGCATATAAATTCTTATTTGATGTTATTGAAATACATATATTTCAATATGATACATTAACTTGAAATAATTTTATTATATCTTAAATAGTTGGAATTGATATGATATTTGTATTTAAGGAAAATTGCTTTATTTTATGACATTAATTTCTTTTTAAAAATACTCAGTCAATCTGAGTATTGGCTAAGGTAACCCATATTAAAAATATTAGTATCAAATACATATATATATATATATATATATGATTTTATACATATATATTTGTCCTGGGAATTTTAACTATAGGCACTTATTGAACTACATTCAGAGTCCTTTATATTTTGAGTCAGGGTATTTCCAAGTTGTTGAGGTTTTCCTTGAACTTGCAGTCTTCCTGCCTCAGCCTCCCAGTGCTTGGATTACAGGAGTATGTCACTATGTCAAGAATTATATATGTTAAGTGTGGTTGGCAATTAACTCAATCTTCTTCCCTGGTAATGAATGTACTTTCTGTGATGAACAAAATACCTGAAATAAAAGAAACATTTTCTTTGGCCAAAAATAATATCACTTATATTGTGAAAGAAAGACCAATGTGATAATAAAATATTTGTGAAAATGTTTTGTTTGCAAGGAAGTCCAATACTTAGCTCATATATGAAAAGCAGTATTACGAATAGTTCTCCTCCCTGGTATACTATGAGCTTCATGTCTATCCTTCAGGAAACTTCTCTTTAGAGAAATATTGAAGTAAGCAATTCATTACCAAAGCATTTTTAGTACAGTCGAAAGCAAGAAATGTCTAGAAGTCATCACAAATTTCTTCTTTTGAAGAACTAGACCTTTCACTGTAAATTACTAAATATTAGTCATCGGATATTAAGAGATAGACAACCTCTTTGCCTTCTTATTCAGTCCCTTTTATTCTGATTTAGTAATTAAAATGATTTCTTTTATCTTGGACTAGAAACTCATCAAAGGTTAAGTGTAGATACAATGAGAAGTTCATTTGATTGGTTTTGCTACTTCAAAAGAAAACCAAGTCCACCTAAAGAATAGAGGCTGAAGCAGTGACTCACCAGTTATACAACGAAGTTTTGGAGCAATGAAGGCCACATGAAAAACTAAATAAAATTGATTCTCTCTTTAATAAAAAAAAAGAAAAAAGAATACCAAAGGAGATGCCTGTAACTTAATGATAAATGAATTTTAAGTATAAAAAGTCTTTTGAAGAAATCGCTAGAAATGTATATGCATTTTAACATATCCTCAAGCTAAACACCAGTAATAAGAATTAACAAGAAGTGTAGAATGTTTAGAATTCACTTCAAAAGCAATACCTTTATATCTTCCAATGAAAATTGCATTTCAGACAAGTTCTTAACATTTTGAAATTGACTAGGGACATTTTTCTTGATTTAAGTTCTAGCTTTTTATGTATTTAATCAGAATGCAAACATGGAACTATTATTACAAAAATATTTTGTTCTCCAAATAATATCTTTATGATGTTCTTATTTGATTTTTTTTCAGTCATTCAATTGGTCTGAAGGCTACTGTGAACAAAGTATGGAAAATGACATATAGTTTGTCCAACAGCCATTAAGGAAACAATAATATCCTTCCATATTGGCAGATCTCTAAGGTGCTATAAATGTCATCTCTAGCAGAGAAACTATTTATTAAAACATAAAACCAGACGAAAGACTCCCCAAAAGAAGTTTCATTTTTACAGTGTACACATAGTGGAGCCTCTTTCCTATGCATATCCAATTTTATCATTGTCTCCCCCACAACAATCTTTCCAGATTCAAGACAGCAGCTTCACAGAGTCTCCAATACTTTTTCAAAGTGAAAATTTTTGTCAAGATGTTTGAACAGGAAGTGATCTATCTGAAAGTCATGTTGACATTTATATACCCTTGCCAATTGAATAGACACTCAAACTTTCAATGTTTCAAAGTTACATTTGTCTTTTGTTCTGTATTATTTCAATTTTTGCAATACTTTTCAGGAATAAAGAAATCTCATTGAGAGTGAAATGAAAATATTTTGCAAGTTTAAAGAAAGAATATTCTTAATACTGCATATTATGATAGTAACTATCCAAATTTTCAACTAATATAAAATTTATAATATATACATCTATATGGTCTAGTTTTTATTGCTAAATGCAAATGTTTTATACAAATTTTGATTGAAAAATATGTAAATTTGATACATATATTGATAGAAAATCAACAGAAATAGATAATGGTAGGAAACAAATTCAATATTTTATTTCTTTGGTATTCTAGGGAAAATATATGTTCATGAAGACAATATACTACATTGGAATTACATTTATCATAAAAATAAGAATCAGAATAAAATGTCTTATTACTATTTATTTTTGTTATTTGTTTCAGACTATAGGTTTAAACATTTTTTGTCAAATAATTAGAACCCAATTCTACATTGTTATAACGTGGATATAAAATGCCCCATAAAGATTCAGATGGTGAAGAGTTGGTCCCCAGTGCATCAATGTCAGAGATGAAACTTCTTGGAAGTGATTGACACTTCCAAGATCATACTATAGATAGCTGAATGGATTACCCCGAAGGTGGTGGAAACTGGGGGCAGGGGAGACTCTTTTAGAGGGACTAGATCACTTGGCATATGCCCTTTGGGATTGTATCTGGACCCTGACTCCTTTCTCTCTCCCTCTCTGCTTCCTGACTGCCATGAGCTGAGCTATTTTGCTTCACCATGCCCTTCTGCCATGATTTACCTTGGCTCAGGCCCAAAGCAAGGGAATTGGCTAACCTTAGGCTAAACCTCTCATTCTGTGTACCAAAATAAATCTTTGCTCTTATAAATTGCTTTTCTCTGGTATTTTTCACAGCAATGAAAAGCTGACTAATACGTACATCATTTAAAAAGGCTTCAAAATTATGAATAGGCTGGTGCTTTGCATCTGTGGTTTCATAACAGCTAGCTGCACAAAATTAAAGGATGTCATCTTAGACTTCACATCCAGGAAAAGAGTGCTGGGTAAAGATTGGGTGGTATTGGAAAAACAAGACACAATGACAATGGTATGTTTCTCATTGTTCCTCAATGCAGGAACAAGAATTTGTGTGGAGAGAAGTAAAAAGAAATCATTTTTGGATGAGTGGAAGACTGAAACTAATAACAGAAACTAAATTAATCCATGAACAGGATGCTAATTGCTGTAAGTTTTTAACATGAAAGAGACCTGATTTTTAAGGTTTAAAGTAAGCAAGTAAACTCCACAATTCAAATAGACATATTTGGTGTATTAAATGGCAAGCCTCAGTTTACTAGTAAATTAGGACACATTAAAATTTTTATTCTTAAATAACGTTGAGTAAATAAGAAAGTACATTTTGATACGTTTCAGAACCCACCAACAACCACGCTTCAAAGCGGATGGAGAATACCAAAAGACAAGACAGACACACACACAAGGGGCTACAGACACACACACAAGGGGCTACGATTGTAGGGTTAAAAGACAGAGTTTATTGTTACAGCTCTCCTTATATAGCTCCACACATCCTGTTATACATTAACATTTGCTCCATAGTTACAGCCACAGGGTATCTTAACAAGATGTCCAAAGTAAAAGGCTTCTCTACTACACACACATAAATGTCTTGGAATGTTTGCTATACCTGAGAACTCAATGGCCTCTGATAGGTCACGTCCTCCCTGACCAGTTTCTAAGTGCATCACTGGTCTGGCAGCTATGTGCATAAGTGCACATTCCTTAAATGTTAGGAATTTGTGGGACTGCAATTCCCACAGTTCTCCCTTCTGTTATAGCAGGTGGTGGTGCCTGTCTTAGGTTGTGGGTATCGCCTTCATATTCTTACCCATCATGGGGACAGGACTCAAAATTAATTCTATCCCTGTCTTAGGTTGATATGTGAGGCTACCCATCTTACCCATCATTGACTACCCACCATCATTTGCTATATAGTTGCCAGGGATTCAGTATGCAGCTTAAAAGACATCAGCCGGCAATACAGGTGATAGTAAGGCAGGTGAGGACAGTTATGGCACCTATAAACAATCCTTTTAGCCAAGAGATGTTGGGCAACCAAGAGGTTAACCACCCAAAAAGACTTTTACTTCCTTCATCCTGTGAAAATCGGGCAGCCAAACCTTTAAGCTATTAATTTCTCCAGAAATGCTGTAAGAATATCTGTCAGGTTAAAACAACACATGTTTTTTACCTGGTTACAGTTTTTATGATGTAATAATAGTAAATAATCAATGGGATATGCATTAATAAAATCATCTTAAATTGGGGCTGGAGCGGTGGCTCAGTGGTTGTGGCACTTGCCCGGCATGTGCAAGTACACGGGTTCAAACCCCAGCAACCCATGTACGCAACTAAGTGTTGGAGCAATGAAAGCCTTGTGAAAAACTCAATAAAAATTGATTCTCTCTGTCTCTCTCTCACTGTCCTTCTCTCTTAAAAAAAAAATTAAAAAATCATCTTAAATTGATTTTAAGTGGTGAGTTTAGAACTTCAATAAATATTAGGAAAGCTGCTTATTACTAATTCTAGTGACTAAGTACTTAGTAGCATTAGATTTAGTTAATGCTATTTACCCTCAAGTATTTTTAATTATAAGTTCTAACTATTAATTATGATATACTTTTATCTTTTTTCTTTAATAAAAATTGATAATGATAGTAAAATCTGACTGAGAAAGATTTTTGTAAATCTGTTGTCATTTCTTTGCAATACAAGCTTCTTGGCACATGCTTGTAATCTCAGTGACTAAGGAGGCTGAGGCAAGGGGAATCACAAGTTCAAGGCCAGCCTGGACAACTTAGTGAGTCCCTGCCTCAAAACAGCCCTTGGGTTCAATCTCCAGAATGAAAAAGAAAAAAAAATAAAGAAGAAAAATATAAGCTTCATGTCATTTGCAAACAGAGATAAATCATTTCTTATTTCTCTTACTTAATAGTTTTGTGTAGATCTTTCAGCATTTTGGAGAGGGTGGCAAATCTGAACATTTTAGTTTCTGATCTTAGAGAATAAGCTCCCAACTTTTCACTATTAATAATGAACTATTTATCTATAATTATAGACCATCTTTTTTCTTACAATCTGAGCCTTGGTAAAACAGGAAATGCAATAATATTTTTCTAAATAAAAATATCCAACTTAATTACTTTCATCTGGTTTCTGTTTTTCCTCTACTTAGCTGTGTATGTGGTGCTAGGGGTTGTTCCCAGGACCTTGTGCATGCCAGGCAAGCACAACACTGCTAAGCTACCTGACCATCTCCCCAAATTAATTACTTTCAATAAGTGGCAGCTGTTTCATATACAAAATAAAAATTTCCAGGAAATAAATTGGATTTTTGAATCTTAATGCCATGTGGTTTACAGCTTTTATTATGAATAAGACAGAAAATTCAACAAGACCAAAGTTTGATTTTTCTTTTACCCCACTTAAACTAATTTTCTATTTCTTGTGGTGCTAAGGATCAAGCCCATGGCATCACTTATGCTAGAAAAGTACTGTATTACCAAACCACACTTCCAGCTCCTTAAATTTTAATTATATTGATTCAGGGATTTAGAGTTAACTGATATACTCAGATTTTGTGTAGGCAACTTCTGCTGAATGTAATTGTTATGAGGTAGTATCCCATTGTACATATGCCTACTCATATACTCCTAGAATCCTGTGCATGAGACATTGGCATCTATATAGTATTATGTATCTATCTCTTGAGATTGTGAAGAAATAATACTATTGAAAACTTAAGATGTGATATTCCATACCAAATTTTTATTATTTGATTTATTGTCATTACCTGACAAAAATTTCATGTAAAAAGGATAATGTAATGTCAGGTAGTTATGATAAAGTCTGAATGGAAGAAATACAATTGGCTATATTTATGGAGACTCCAATTTTGGTAGCCAGATGCTCATTTTTAATGCAATTAGACTTAAGCAAAAAATGAGAGGCCACCATATTATGCTTCCAGAATTTTGTATTTCTTTATTGAAAAACAGAACAATTTTCTGCTATAATATCCCTTATATTTTAATTATCACTTATTGTCTTTACATTTATACTTTCCCAGTTCATTTTATAATTCCCAATAGTCTTGAAGAAACATGTTAGCAAGATACAAATAGAATGCTGAAGCAATTCCCTCTCTTTTTACAGTAATTAAAAAAAATGCATAATCCAAAATTAGGATACATGTTGATTTTATAGATATTCCAGAAATTCTATACATATAGTTCAAAAAATCATAAAAAAAATAAGTTCCAGTGGAGAATCCAAAGGCAAGAAAAGTGACACATTAATATCTACTTTGGGTGATAGAGAAGACAGAACAAAATTCCACTCCAAGTTGAAATGGACTATGAGTGGTGTGTACAGATTACTGTTTCTCCTGTCCTACAAACTGCCTAGGGCTAGAAAGAAGGTTTATTGTCCTCTTTGAACCTCACAATCCCCCATTCTTTCATTGATATTGAATGAGTCTACCAATTATAAAAAATTTGAATCCGTAACATGAATTTCAATGATAAGTTTTAAAGCATAATTTGTGAATGGCAAATGTGTCAAAAAGCAGAGCAGAGATGTGTGGGAGATTTTGAGGAAGGAAACCATTGGAGCTACAATGAAGGGAGATTGGACACTTTCTAAAGCATGCTGTGGGGCACAGTGGCGGAATGAAGATAATTCAATCAGGAGCTATGAGACCCAGGTAAAAATGCAGGTATCAGTGTACAGAATTGTCGGGGGCAGCACCCAGGGCCCATGCCACACAGGCAGCTTTAAGATGGCGGCTGGCAGCTGGCCCAACCAAGTCAGCTGACCTCTTATTGTTTCTGGTTCTTGTGCTTGCAACATCTGACCACCTAGGGACAACCAATAGGAGCCAACAGCAGAATTTTCTTCCTCATAGCAACAGCCTATGGATTGGTTCATTTTTACTATATAAGCAGTGTAACTTCCTGAATAAAAAAGAAGAGATCTCCACAAGCAACAAGTGTATACACGTTGTTATTGCTGCCTTGCCGGTCGAGGGGACAATGACAAATGGTGCCGAAACCCGGGAAGCTCTAGACGGATGGCATTAAGTCGGTAAATTATAGCCTAGTTACTGCTATAAGCAGGGAAAAAAAAATAACTGCATTGACGGGGCTCGCTATAAGCGAGGACCGCTATAAGCAGGGAAAACCCGGGGGCTCGCTATAAGCGAGGACTGCTATAAGCAGGGGCTCTAGAGCAATGTCTTTGATGTTTTGTGTCTCTCTTGTCATTTTCGTCTTTTTTCTTCCTATAACTTGTGTTTTAGTCATTATGGGTTCTGACAGCGTCCCTGAGTGGGCTCGAGAACTCCTCTACTTTAAGGTAAGTGCAAGTGGGAGGAGAGGTACCATGGGTTTAAAACTGTCTAAACTCCACCACCTGCAAAAAGCAGTAATGTCGTTATTGAAAGCACAAGGAACTGCTGTGAGTCCTAGGACAGTTACTTCATTTGTCAAGGTAAGTAAAAAATCTTTTCCTTGGTTTTTACAAATGGGTCTAAAAACATGTAAAAAGAGGTTTACAAAAAGTACTAAGAAAAAAAAGGACCCGATATTTTTCCCACTGCTGCTTTCTCTTTCTGGCGCCTAGTCAAGGACACCTTATCTTCCTCGGAGTTTAAAGTAAAAGAGTTTCTAAAAACAAAACACATAAAGCCTGGGCTAACTCTAATTCTGGTGCCAAAGATGTGTGCATGCTCCTTTACTAAAATAAATATGGCCATTTCATTTTTTGAATCTTGAGCTCAATATTACTGGTAAATTCACTTATTTTGTACACCTAAATTTATCTTTCAGTCAGTCTTGTTTTACTTGAGAGGTTAATTGGAAAAAATTGACTATCTTGCTTTGGTAGACTGGCCAGCGTCTCCCTCCAGGTGCACATTCCTTCATGCTGATATGGTCGGTGTACTCCTCCTTTCTCTACTGATCTCTGGAAAACTCCAATTAAGTGGTCTGAGAAAAATTGTAACCGTTTGTAACCTCTTTGGCATGCAAGAGATTTTTGCTGCTGTCTTTATTCAAAAGTTCAATTTTTCCAAGGGTCTAAAAATCTATGTTTCCTGTTGTTTTGTGTGTGTGCGCACACTCCTGTCTTATGTGTTTGTGTACATGTATGTTATATATGTGTTCCATATGGTACCAAATTGGCTTACAAATGAGCGCTCATAAATTACATTAAAAACAAAAAACATGGATCCAAATTATTTTTAATTAAAGTAACTTAAGCATTTAAAAAAAGAGTCAATCTAAATCATTTATATATAAGAGTGAAGAAGTGTTTAACAATACTAACTCACATGTTTTCTCTGGGTGGTCAATCAATAAAATGTTAATTTCTATAAATGTTTAGAGTGTAACATTAATTTTTTCTAGGATTTTTCTTCAATGGAAAGAAAATGGTTTATATTTGTCTAATATCCTGAGGTTTCATGGATAACCTAAGTTAACAACAAAAGAGTAATATAGATTTAACATAAATGAAATTAATTATATAAACGTGTTTGTTAAAAAAAATCTGATAACTCTACAAAGTCAAAATGTTAAAACATTAACTGCTAAATAAATTTAAGTAATCTTGATTTAGTTTTTATAAGGTGATATTTGTGTTTATTAAATGTGTTTTTATGAGTTCTATAAGGTAACATACATTTGGGTTTATTAAATGTGTTTTTATAGATTAAAAACTACAAAGATAATTTAAGATTGCTTTAATCTGGGTCTTCACTAAAACAAAACAAGGTTGTTAAGAGTTAAAATTCTAACAGGTGTAATTCTACATACAAAAAATATCAAATGCTGTCTTTTAAGCGTTGTTCATTTTAAACCCGACTTACATTTACTTCAAATGCATAGAGACTTTATCATTAATGGGTTTATGTATAAATCAGTCTGATCACTGGTACTATTTCCTCTTGGCAATGTCATTTTGTATTTTTTAACTGTTTTGACTTCAATGGTATGACCTATCGTATTTCTCACCATCAAACATTATCTACTTAAAAACAAAAAGGGGGGCTATACTGCCCAATGAGATTGTTAATTTTTAAAAATTGGATGTTAACAATAATACCTGCAGCCAAATGCCATTGGCATGGACCCGACCCGGTCTTAATCTGGGGTCGAGGTAGTATTTATGTTTTTCCACAGAAAAATGATGGTCCCCAAAAGATTCCGAAACAACTTATGCGTCAGCTTTCTGCTTCTGATGGGACATCAAAATGACACGAAATCCTACTGAGCTTTGTTCCTGCTAGAAGGGATTTCCTGACTCCTCCCTCCTCCATGTCCCTGCAACAATTCCTGTTCCAGTAAAAGTAAAGGTGAATGCTCAAAACATTCAACTCTATCAAACCTGAAGGGACTTCGGATTTACAGCGGCTCTTGTGACAGCCATTGTGGCTGCAACTGCAGCTGCTGCTACCAAGGGACTGGCTATGTACCATTCAATGGCCTCAGGGACAGTGGTAAATAAATTGGCTGAACAAACTACTACTGCTCTAAGTACTCAACAACAAATTAATGAACAATTACAAATGGACATAATGCTGTTAAATTAACTTGATGAAAAACTTGTCTCATAACTTTTGTTTTATTATTGCTTGTATGGATATATCCTCTGTTTCTATGATTACTGGTGGTAAGATTTCCAATCTGTTGTTGCTTGGGAAAGAAATTGGTTTGGCTTTCTGGCTTTTGATGGTTCCCTGTGTCTCATATCTGGTATTGGTGTGTAATGGATGTGCAAGCTACGTGGTAACCAGCGTAAACAGACAGCAATTCTACACCAAGCTTTGCTAGCCATTGATGCTGGCCACTCCCCTAAAGTATGACTGAACATGCTAGACCGGTAGTCAAAGACGGGTCAGACCAGGAAGAGCACATATCAACCTAAGACAGGGGTTGAAGACGTTGTACTTCAACACCCAATGACGGGTAGTTGAGACACGGTCTCAACTAAAACAAAAGGGGGATATGTCGGGGGCGGCACCCAGGGCCCACACCACACAGGCAGCTTTAAGATGGCGGCTGGCAGCTGGCCCAACCAAGTCAGCTGACCTCTTGTTGTTTCTGGTTCTTGTGCTTGCAACATCTGACCACCTAGGGACAACCAATAGGAGCCAACAGCAGAGTTTTCTTCCTCATAGCAACAGCCTATGGATTGGTTCATTTTTACTATATAAGCAGTGTAACTTCCTGAATAAAAAAGAAGAGATCTCCACAAGCAACAAGTGTGTACACGTCGTTATTGCCGCCTCGCCGGTCGAGGGGACAACGACACAGAATGAGGAAGGAACAGGCCATTCCTAGAGAGCAAGGGTAGAATAAGTTAGAAGACCAAAAGACACATTTAGTGCTTAATATATGGAACAGATTAGGAGAACTCAAAGTTTTATTGGGAAAAGCTGGGAGACAAAGACGGACAGGTAGACTGGAAAAGATAATATTGGGGAGGTCCTGAAAGTCATTGTAAAGTTGACATTTCAAGAACTTTGATTTACCTTAGCTTGCTTCCAATTTAAAATACAGAAAAACCCTGCAAATTTTAAGATGTTTGTGGAAGATATTAAATGTATTTAGACATTTGTTTACTATGACTATTAATTTTTGCAGGAAGATTATGTGGGAGTAATAGTGGCTTTGTGTGATCTCATCCCAAATGAACTGGTAACAGGGATTATTCATATTTATTTTTAAATGACAATGAAGAAAAATAGCCCAATACTTAAAAATGAGTGATTCTAATGACACTATTTAGCAGTATGTGTGTCTTTCTCAAAATAAAGTTATGTAAGCCTCCTGTTTCAAGGAATTTCCTTTAACTATAAGTTATTCTATTAAATTCAGGAAAAGTGATATGATAAATGGATGCCACAGATCTCAGTTGTTCTTTCTCATGGGCTCATATGTACAAACTTTGTAGATTAGAAGTACACAAGCTATTTTTCAATCTTATAGATATTGAAACCCCCAGTTTGTAATCTGGGGATTCCAATAAACTGTGAGATTTTTACCTCTTGCTATTTATGGAAACTATCGATATTGGACTTTCATAATTTATACTGTATGAGAGGTTACCTAGAATCTTGCACAAGCTGTGGTGGAAAATTTAAACCTGTAGTGAGAGGTGAGAGGAATAATGATTTTACCATTGAGGGAAGTAGAAGAGACTGGGAAATAGAGACAACTGATGAAATGGATTACAGTGTAACTTCCTATATTGTAGTATAATTTTTTTCCACACCACGCCTCTTACTTTTCTATTAGAACTTTTCATTCTAATGATACAAAGGGAAAGGATATTGATAATATAGATGCATACATACACAAAGTCCTACATATATAATATAAAATAGAACTGGTATAGTAAATGTAAAATCATGTATTTTACGGTTATATCTCATACATGGAAATAAAGCAATTACATATAAAATAGATACACTTTGTGTATCTTGTATAGATTTGTATTTACAGTTAATGATAATTCCAGTTTTGTGTAAACCTTAAAGTATTTAAGTTCTTTTAAGGATGCTATTTATTTTAAACTCTACATGTGACCCTGGAAGAATGGTAAGTCTATGTCACAACTCTGATGTCTTCAGTCTAGATCCATCTCATGGGAACAGGGTACTGCAAACACTGTAATAATTAGGGAGCATGACTGGGCCTCAACAGGCACGAGACTATCTGATTATCAACCAGACATCTAGAACGTAGCTTTCACTCTAGGGAGATGTAAATTGATAGACGAGATGGAGCAGTGGAAATTTGGTTTATAGAGTGACATGGAAAAAAGACAATAAAAATATTGCCTCTTCATTTCTGGACCTTCAGTAAAGTGAAGGAGTTTGGATAAACTGCAAGTGACATTTCAGGAGAAGGAGGAGCACGACGTGAAGATCCTAGCCCTTCCCTATAAAAACAAGATTGGGATGAATTCCCACCTCCAAAATTGACAGTGGAATAAAGCATATGAATTGCACACCAGGCACAAACTCGGTTTTATACAACACATCAAGTCAAGAACAGCACAGTGGAATTATCCCAGGAGTCAATGAATAAGGAGGGGAAGAACATGAATCGTGCCATTGGACATTGTGACAAAAACAGGCACAACTCCAATTCTACTGTCAGGTGCGTAAGACCTTAGTCTTTTATCTCTGAAATGGTGCACAAGATTGGCATAATTCCGTATGTCTTAAGACAATAAAAAATCCATCTGAATAGGGCTGAACAAAAATGACTGACACATGAACAAATTTTAGGAAGAACCATATCTTGTATTTCTCTAATTATAAACATAATTTCACAGATACTCATTTTTTTATTTCCTTTTTATTTCTGGACTTGATTTCATATGTATGCAACATGATTCACCAGCGTCTTTGGGCTCTGTCGTCTCTGATGACCTCCTAACTTCCGTTCCTTATTTTGCCCTCTCTGGCAAAGGAGGAAGCCTGATACCCTGGAAAGCAAATAGACTTCATGATACACTGGACAGATTTCAGGTTTGACTTTGACCCTTGGCATTCACTAACTGTGAGCCTTAAAACAAGTTAAGAAACAACCAATGATTTTTTGGAACAAACATATTTATTCTCTCATATTTTATAAAGATTGATTTTTCAATAATATTAAAGGTAGATGCTATTGTCCAAAACAAAACTTGATCACAAAGAAACAGCTAGGAAGTGGCAGAGCTGCAAATTAAACCTAGGCCTCCTCTATCCACAGCACTCATCGCCATCCCTCCACTTCAAAACTTCAGGTTCAACAATGTGGGGGGAGCATTCTTATATGTAGAATGAAGAAAATATGTTCACTTCCCTCATTGATATATGGGATAAGTGATGTACATAGATAACTGATAAGGTTTGTGAAATTTCTGCCATCTGAATGATACTCAAAATACCAACTTCCTTTCCAATTCTTTCTACAAATTAAAAAATATCTAGAGATCCATTAAAGAATCTGCTATTCAGATCTACCTCCAGGTCTTACTAAGAGAAGCTCCTTTTTGTTAAGAAAGCTGTGCTACGATACTACTTATAAGTTTGCATTATTGTACTTTTTTTTTCTTTTAGTTGTGGTAAAATTCACAATCAAACTCCAAAAGTGTTTTTTTTTACAGCTTTCACAAAATGAAATGTATTTAAACTGACCATACTATTTGTATCTTTCTGCGAATTATACATTTGCAAATTACATTTTATGTACCCTAGCTCCTGCTCTAAGGAAATGTTATTTTTTCTGTTCTTATTTAGAAAAGACTATTTGAAATAATTATATTGCTTGTGCTATAATTATGAAATTGCTCATTTTGAGACTTCCTTAAAATTTGATTTTGTTATTGATTGAGGATCCACCACTGTGAATGCAAAATGCTCTCAACATCTTATTCTATGAAGATATGTAATTATTTTTACCTGTTATCTGACAGCTTATATTACTCCTGATAATAGCAGATTTAGATACATGCCTTATATTTCTTTTACAAAGTGTTTGTTCCATAAATAGCTGTGTGCATTTTGTTACCTATTGCAAGGGTTTCCAATGTACACACCTTAGGTTGAATTTTGAATTTTTTGGCATTGAAGTTTCTTTCATTTATTTTTGACCAAATCTCTCATTTCTGTTTAGGTCAGAACATACAGCTTTTTTCATCCTGTCAGTTATGTGAATCTCCTCAAAGTCACACTTGATGAAGGATAACTAATAAGACTTTGCCACTTCTTAGTTCCAATTTTGAATCAATCATGAGATGTCGTATAAAAAATCCTTGTTAATTCAGTGTCACAGTGAAATCAGGAAAGGCATATGTGGAACAAGCTAGGGGAATATGTTCTCATTTATAATTCAGCATTTGGTGCTGTTATTCCTAATTTTACTCATGCATGTTGCAATAAATTAAAATGCTTCAGTCTCCATAAACTTACTGAAATGTTCATTTATTGACTCATCTCATTGTGAAGTAAAACACGTAAGGTCCTCTACTGTATAGAATTTTGTAGAAGTGCAGTCTTCCTGTAGAAAGCATTTATATAGAGGGGCAGCCTTCTCTAATGGCTTTCGACCATTTGTTTGGCTTTTCTCTGATAAGTGACAGTCTCTTTTGTCCTTAGAACAAGTCCCCATTCACGTTCGTTCAACAGATGCATTAGTGCTGGAAGACTGTCAGGTAGATAATGAGAATTCAGCGACTTGAGAAGGCATGTCATATTTCCAAAAATGATGGAAAGCTATTTCCCATCCCTTTCCCAGGGCAGATGTCTTATTTTCCTGCCATTTTTTCTAGCACTGCATTTGTCACACCTTGCTAGATCTGGTCAGATTCATCCAACAAACGATTTTCATCAATTATGTGACAATTTCTATTGTCCAAGCTTGTCATGAACCCCTCTGATTTTGAGCATGTTTCCGCAGATGCATTTGGTGCCCTTAATCCGCCACAGCAGCTGGGTGAAAGGTGCAGGAGTCCTGATGGAAACATCATTGCCTGGAAAAGTTTTCCTGCACTTTGTTCCATGGTTGAACTCCTGCTCACTTTTGAGATTATAACGGGAGGGTGCATCCATTCAGAAAACTTCCTGTCCGCAGTCTACACATATCCTCCCATCCTCTCCCACGGAGGAGAGCTACTTTTCATCTCTGTCCCCAAACACTGTTCGCGCCTATCTTTGCACTTCACACGGTGTGATAACTTCTTTGTCTTCTAAACTAAACTGAAAGCTCAATGAGGAGCTTTATAGTTCTACATATTTTTAAAAAACAGCCATTGAAGGTGTAAGGAAAGTGACACATTTAAAACTACTTTTTGTAGGAATGGGGGCTTTTTTTACACCATTTGAGTTGATCTTCTGCAGGGAAATCCAGTATGTTGTTTAATGCATAGTAGAAGGAAGATACTCATTTTTATTACTCTTTATTTAATGACTTTTTAAATTCTTCTAGGATAATTTACTTATGTTCTGACTTCTCTGCTGAGTGCTTTTAGTTCTTTCTTGCGTGACTCATTCATATTTCTGATTATGCCCTTATTCTAATCTTACATTCTCATTTTAGGTGTGTAATACTTTCTATTTGAATGAATGCAGTGATTGGAACAAGTGGTTCATGAGCTCTATGAGGAATGGTTTAATTAAATTAATAGGAAACAATCTATTAAATGCTATCATCAACCATATTAAAAATAAATTTTCAGGCGTAATGAAGAGTTTAGGGAAATATTATGATGAAGCATTGATAAATCCAGCACATGAATAGCAAAATACAAACATTAAAATTATAGAGACTTGGGGGGGCTGAAACGATCGCTCAGTGGTTACAGCACTTGCCTGGCATTCACAAGGATGCAAGTTCAAACCCCAACACCACGCACACAACAAAGTGGCAGAGCAAAGAAAGTCATATGAAAAACTAAACGAAATTGATTCTTTCTAACTCTCTCTCTCACTGTTCCTCTCTCTTCTAAAAAAAGAAAGTATAAAGACTTAGTCTGGAGAGTTGGCTCAGTGGTAAAGTGCATGCCTGGCATATGCAGGGACCTGAGTTGGATCCCCAGCACTGCATATGCAATTAAATAAAAGAAAAACAAAAGCCAGATGAAAAGAAGAATTAATTCTGTCTCTTTAAAAAATGCAGATTTATAAAACCTAATAACATAAATTCATCCTCTATCTGCAATCCACTCACAAATATCTAATTAAATATAGCAAAATATGTAATAAAATTTATAATTTCATACAAAAGCTCAATATTGTCTTTATCAAAACATAAAACTATAGGGAAATAATTGGGAGAAGGGATATAAATATGGAACTATTAATAAAAGAGCTAAATTGTAAAAAGTTAAGCATATAAAGACTATTTAAATTTGTATAATTTATATTTAAACTTCTTATCTAAAATGAAATTGTTGATACCAGGATAGAATAGCTAAAGCTTTTTTTGCAGTAATAGGAGTGCACATTTCTATGAATCAGAACCAGATTGGGAGGACAGAGGAGTGAAGTTTTCTGAAAAGATTATATTTCTATAGAAATATTAATGGAACAATCTGCACTGCAACTATTGAATTTTAATTAACATTACGCATCTACGGTCTGACTGAATATTAAAAATTTAAATTTCAGATCAAAACAGTCATTGCATGATGTTAGCTTACTCATTTGGAAGACATCCTAGGCTTCTGATTTCTGAAATAGTGTATGTATATCTGTCATGTTTACCATAAACAGAAACTACAAGATAAGTAGGAAATAAAACTTTTCCCCAAGGATCTTCTCATTTTGTAGGACTGTCTGAATGTGTGAGTGTTTGTGTGTTGACTGTGTTTTGAGTTATTGGAATAGGATAAGCACAAAAATACTTAATCAAACTAAAGAAGGAAGAAACAAACAATTTGTGCTATGTGATAAATCCAAAGCAATTAAAAATAAGCCCTCTGAGCCTTTGACAGCAAAAGTGTTTTTATTTGTTTGTTTGTTTTTTGCTGTTGATGTTTCACTTATGCTTAATGCAATGATAGCATGGTTTTCCATTACCCTTTCTTATTGTTTTAAAGCTCTCTTATTTCTATTCTCATTGTGCCTTTTCAGATGAGGTGGATGCAAACAATTGGACCATATTTTATCCTCCAAATGGATGTCTGACATTTGCATGGAAATCAGTGTTCATGCTATTTGTTTATTGTTGAGTTGAAATGTGTGATTCTTGAAGTATACTGAAGCATTTCTGGTTCGTAGACACTTCTTATAAATAGCAAACATATTAAGAAGAAGGAGGAGTGGGGCGAGGAAGGACACAGAAGGAGAAGAATGTGAAGGAGGAAAAAGAGTGAAAATAGAAAGAGAAAGAAATGAAAGAAAAAAGAAACTAATGCACATTGTGGATATGTACTAAATCAAGAGTAACTGTTTCACTAGATTTCATCCCCAAAGCTGAGGTCAGTGTTTCTTTTTAATGACCTCTGCTCTCTGTGTAAATATTTATTGTGATTTTGGATAGCGAAATTTTCCTATAGTGTGTTTTTTGTGTTCCTTTGGCCTCCCCACTTCTCACTTTTTACTAACCCTTCTCCATTTGTCTCTCATTTTGTTCCTCTATATTTTCTTCTCTCTCATATATTCCCCCCTCTGTTTTTCTGTCCCGTCCTTTTTTTAGCTCTCCCATCCCATACCCACCATACAATAATGTTTCCAACACTGGAACAATAGGGGTTCCTGGAATTTTTCAACTTATGTTAAAGCAGCCTGCTAAATTGTAACTCTATGAGAGAGTTTTGTCCCAGAGAGTTGGTGTGAGATGATCTATCTAAATGCTACACACCTGACACACTCCTGAGGCTAAGTGAAGATAATCCTTCTTCAGATGACAGCCTGTTGACGAGCATCCCCAGGTCCAAAGCGCAACCCATATTCTAATTAACCTGATTGAATCTATTGTGTATGACTCACTTTTTTCTTCCTTTGATCAAATGTCACTATCTTTTGAATATCCCTCTTTTTTTTTCCTGTTATTTACTTGCCAGGATGTGTTACTGATAGAAAGAAGGAGCACAAGGCACACACTTCTGTGATGCTATAATCTTCCCTAGTGCCATTACTTTTTTCACCTGTCAGAAATGACAACATCCTTCACAAGTCGGAGATCTAAGCATATCATTATTCTCACCAGTCTCTAAAATTGTTCACACAGAGGGTGTGGAGACTCACGGTGTTCAAACAGCCAAGATAAGAACAGCATACACTGACAGATGACATGAAAGCACTCCTTACTCTCCTGGGGAATCTTGGCTATGCCGCAGCTCAGGCATGATGAGAAGGATGACCTACATGGAGGTGTACACTCAGAATCTCGCAGCAGCAATGCTCAATTACAAGGTAGATGCAGCAGCTTAGCAACCATTTGCTGCTGTTCAACATGCTGGACATTTACAGGTTCTATGAAATGTTTCGACAAGAGGAACAAGGAAAAGAATAGGAGAATTAGAATCTGACCTTTGCTCTTCCCGTATCCCCAATCATTTATTCTTACATGCTTTTATTTGTGTGTATTGTTTCGTTTTTTATTTGTTTTTTATTCTTTATTACTTTTTGACAATGGTCATGTCCACAAATCTCAAATAATTATGAACTTTTGATAATGTCATTCTAATTAATTAACATGTATACTTTATAACAGAGATTTTGAAATTTTGTTTCTCTATACTCATTTATTTCTAAGAATTCTTTTTATTTCTTACCTAATTTCTTCAGTAACCCATTCATCATTCAAAAGTATATTATTTACAGGAATTACAGTAATTTCTGTTTTTTGTACTCTCATTGATGTCTAATTTCATTCCCTACGATCTAATAGGAGGAAAGGAAATGTCTCTATTTTATTTTATTTTCTAATATATTTTGTGCCCTAAAATACAAGATCTTTTAGTGAAGGTTCCATGCGTAGTTGAGAAAAAAAGTGAATTATGTTGATGGATGAAATATTTTATATTTCTGTTAGGTTCATTTGATAAGTAGGGTTTGTTGCTGTTTTGTTGTTGTTCTAAAGAGTCTTAGTTTATTTCTGGATGACCTGTCTAATACATACATTGAAATCACCTAGTATTATAACATTATATAATATTTGATTCTTTATAATGAGAAGAGATTATTGTACATATGTCAGTTCACCATTGTTTGGTGCATAAATATTTGTAATCATATCTTGCTATTGAATGATTCCTTTAACCAGTATGAGGTATGATTACTTTTAACTTAAAGTCTACTTTGTCTGAAATGAGAGTAGCTACTCTTGCTTGCTTTTGGTTTTCGTTTTCATGGTATATCTTCTCCCCACCTTTCATTTTCAGTCTGTGAATGTATTTTCCTGTCGTATGAGTCTCTTGTAAACAGCATATAGTTGGATCCTGTTTCTTAATCCAATCAGTTGATGTGAAGGTTCAAAGGGAGATCTAGAACATTTACAGTCAGTGTTACTGTAGAGATATAATTTGGATTTCTTTTCATTTTGATTTATTTCTAATGCTTAATTAGGACTTGATTTTTTAATTAATTGCTCTTCCAGTGTCATTCATCCCTATACTGATTTTCATTTTTTTCTTTATGAAATAGTTCATTGAGTATATTTTGTAGCACTCTTACTTGAAATGAATAATTTTAATTTCTGCTTATCATGAACGGTTTTCATTTCATTATTAATTTTAAAAGATGCTTAAAAGGGTATTTTTGATGAATATAGCAATCATGGTTGGTGTCCCCTTTATTTCAGGGCTTGGAAATATATTATTCCATACCCTCCTGGGTTTTAGGATCTGAATTGAGAAATCAATTGAAATACATATTGGGCTACCTATAAATGTAACTTGCAATTTTTCTCTTGCTACTTTAAAAATCTATCCTTATTATATATATTAGATATTTTCAGTGTCGTGTAGTGTGTGTTGGAGAGAATCTTTTTTTTATTTTGCCTATTTGGATTTCTATATGCACCTGTGTTTAAATTTCCTTCTCAGTCCTAAGATTTGAAAATTCCTGTATATTATTCCATTGGAAAAGTTGTGCTTCTCTTTAGTTTGTCTTTCTGTCCTTGTGTCTATGCCAATGATTGTTGGATTCCACTTCTTAATGTTATCTCAGATTTCTCTAATATTGTGGTCATAGGTCCTTATGACCACTATTATTATTATTATTGTTATTAATGACTGTATTTTAAAGATAATATACTTTGTCTTTGTATCCTGAGAATCTGTCTTCTATGTGATCCAATCCTTTGATAATATTATCAACAATATATTTGTTTTGATTGAGTCTTTCATTTTCAGAATTTGTCTGTTTTTTTCAGAATCTTTTGTTGCTTAAGTGATATTTCACTTCCTGTACTTTCTCTCTTAGTATAAACCATATATTTTCTTTTAGTTCAGTAACCACTTAAATTATGAATTTTCTAAATTCTTTATCTGACATTTCCTACACTGTGATGTCAGTGGGATCAGTTGTTAGAAGTATTGTGGTATGTTTGGGGTGGATTTTTTCCTTGCTTTTTCATATTATTTGTATGTCTACACATCTCCTGAGGTGGGTCTATCTTCTATTTTTATGCAAGAAATTATTTAGTGAGCTCTTTTCCGTAAGTGCCCCAGGCTGGTATCTCCTGCCTATGTGAAGTATCCAAAACCACTTTGAAAAAAGATACTAAACTCTAGTAAACTTTAATCATTTAAGAAAAAGCCTTGTTCTAGTGCATACTGGGTAGGGGGAGAGACTTCTTAGAAATGTTCTTCACAATTTATCTAATCCAAGTATAAAATTGTAGTAATGTTATTAAATAGGTTGTTAAATTAGTTGTTAAAGGTAATAAAATTATAATTACACTATTTAGGGGTAGAAAACGATCAAGGGGGAAAATGGGAAATGAGAAAAAACACAAAAATAACACAAATTGACAAAAAGAAGAAAATGGGGGTTGAGGTAGGAATAGGTAATGGGATAGGGGGAAAGAGAGGCTAAGAAGAACAAATGTAAACCTGAGCTAGGAAAATAGAATAATTTCATGCATGTCTTAAATTATTGGAAAAGTGTAATGAATTGGGTTGAGGGCAAAATATTGAATAATAAGGGCATACCTCTCAATTTCATATGAAGCATACTATTTGTAAGATCAAAATTGGCTTTATAGCTATTTATAATATTCCATGCTGAAGTAGAGAAATTTCTTACTGAATCTTCATTGGAATATAACTAGAATGGTCAATTTTATGGGACTGGAGGTATTGATTACAGCAGTTCAAATTTGATATAGTTCTGGGAGGCCCCCTCTAACCTTTGGTGTGTCCAGGGACCTAATAGCTTTGTGGTGGGTTGGAGGAGACAGCCCTTAGTTGTCTATAATTTAGCATCCACATTTCTCCCCATCATGGATTTCAGTCATGTGTGACCTCCTGAAGAAAATCTCTGTGCATCCAGCACTGTCAATTCAGTGTGGGCTCCTCCATATTTATTTTGGAGTGTCTGGGATGTGTCAGTCTAAGGTAGAGGAATTTCAGTCTGGTTGATTTGGTGATGGATGGCCCATAGAGAGCTGTAGGACTACTGCCCCTTTTGGAATGCAAAAGTATAGGACAGTGGACTTGTATATGGTAGCTCCTATCTGTGGAATACTCCTTTGTAAGTCCCTTTGTACGGTATACTAGCCATGTGAATGTGCTGAGGCTCTCCAGTGGCTGTTTCATTTTAACCTCAGGAAATGTCTTACATTTGTATGAGAATTGGTTAACTGATAACTTTGGGTCTTGCAGCTATGGACCCTCCTAGAAGTGCTGGGGCACTGGAACTACTTCCCTAATTTCTGTGATTTTCTCATTGGCTGGTGCTCCTTCTGCCAAAGACCCAAAACTACGTGATTTCAAGGTGCCAAATCTTCTGTTTGTTTGTTTGTTTGTTTTTCTGATAAGAACTTAGGGTTGTCACTGTCAACTATGAAATGCTCAGTGCTTCCTCCCAGCCACAGGGACTTCTTTATAGAGGTGTGGTACTTGATGTCCGTCTGAAACTGTGAGAACTATGAATGCCCTCTTTGAGGGCAGCCTGTGGCACAGACGCCTCCACCCTGGCTGATGTAGATCAGTGGTGTACCATCCCCAAGACTGGGGTAGAGTGTTAGTTGATCTGCCTTTTTCTGAGCTCCTTTCACCAGCTCCTGTGAGTTGCTGAGTGCACACTTCCCTCTGGTGAGAGTTCTTTCTAGTGGCACTAAGTGCTTGGTGGTTGTCTGCAACAGTGGCCACCGTGAATGCATGCTGCTTGTGGGTAGTGCATGCTGTCTGTGTGGCACAGACCCCTCCACCCTGCTTGATGCACATCACTGGAATTTTACCTGTAATCGTGTTAGGGGTAGGGTGTCAGTTGGCCCATTCTCACCAGAAAGCTGTGGGGAGTGCTGAACTGTGGATAATACTCTACAGGAACAATTTACTCTTGGTTCAACTCCACCCCTCTCTCCTTGCCTGAGTTGAAGGACAAAAGGTGTTAGTAACCTTCAGCTAAAAGAGATCCTTCTACAAGCTCCTTCCTGATAGATTAATGAGATAACCCATTTCAGAAGTGATTCCTATGTTTTATTTGATACTATCTGTAGATGGGGAGAAATTATATTGGCTTAATTTTTCCAGCCTGGTTATCTGTGGACTCTATGAAATTGCTTCCTTGCCCAGAACAGCTTCGGTCTACTTTTGGGGTTGAATTGTGTAATCTCTTACACTTTCTCTGCAATTCCTGTTCTCTTTTAACTTTATCTGCTTTTGTTTCCAACTGTTGTTATGGCAGTGATCTTATGCCATTTTTCTTTCCCTCTTTCTCTGTTACCCTTCCCCTTGAGCTCCAACCTGGTCAAGGTTCAGGTTCAAGAAAGTCTTTCTTTCCTTGTCATAACCAAATTCCAAACCCTGCAAGTCTCAATCTGTCCACCGTTGAGTTTTAGTGTTTATTCTTCACTCACCTCTCTGGTCTTCTTTCACTCTTTTGTTTCTGGGCTGTGTAGGAGTTCAGGGAAGATTCCCAGCTCTGCTCTTCCAAGTACTCACTGACGCTATATAAATTTTCAAACTTTTAAAATAATGCCAAATTATTTTAAATTACTTATATCAATAACATTTATACAATAATCCATGTGATTAGTAATACTATGTATTGTTTCACTTAAGTTCTCAAATCAAATAAGCATAATATGGATATTAATAAAATGAACATTTCATCACATAATCATTGACCATAAATGCTTTTTCTTCTGTGAATAGCTTGCTAATATCTTTTGAACATTTTCTTCAAGTTGTTTATATTATTTTTATTTATTTTGGAGGTATATATCTTTATCTGTGCCTTCCTATTTCTATAGCAGTTGCTATGCTAAAATCATCTCCACTAATTAATGACTCATCTTTTTATTTTCTTTAATGTATTTTAATGGAAGTTTCAAAGTTTGTTTTAACTAAGCCAATACAATATTTTGTGGTTAGCTCTTTTGTATCATGTTTTGATTAAGAAATCCTACTATGGTAAAATATCTTCCTTAAATACTTAGCTTTTACACATATACCATATTGGTTTTCCTCAAGGTCATAAAACCAGTTCAATGGAGAAAACGAAGTCACTTTCATCAATAGTATTGAGACAAAGCCATATTAAAAACATAAAACTCCAAAACAAAAAAAAGCAAAATGTTCATCTTGCATTATAGGTCATGATTATTTTAAAATGCATCATCCAAGAAAACACAATATCTAAAGCAATATGCCTTCTAGCGGAACACAAGGTATCATAGCCACAATTTGAGATAAGCAGAAAATTCTTGGCTAAAACACAAGAACACTGTCCAAAGAAGAAAAATAATGTTCAAATGATAAAGAGAAATAATAACAGATAAAAATAATGGAAATATTTAGAAAAAATAAAGATACATGAAGAACGGTATGTTGAATTTACCAGTGTAGCTTCCAAATGGTGAATCAAACAACTGGTCAATTGGCAATAGCTCAAGATTATTATTTTGTTTTTTAAAGAAAGAGGGGACAGTGAGAGAGAGAGAAAGAGGGAGAGAGAAGCAATTTTTATTTAGTTTTTCATGTGACTTTCATTCCTCAGACACTTCGTTGTGTACGTGGCGATGGGATTCGAACTTGCGTATTTGCACATGCCAAGCAAGCTCTGTAGCCACAGAGCTACCACTCCAGGCCAGCTCAAGATTATTTAAAAATATAAAAAAAATCATCAAGGAGAGCATTGACCAGACCATGGTTATATTTTTGAGTCTACCCACCCAGCAGAGCAACCATGCCCCTTTTCAGTTCTGCACAGTTTATGCTGAGTTTGAACAGGTGCAACATCCCAGTGGATACCATGACATTTCAGCTTAAATAAACTGTCATTAAAAGAAGTCCAGATAATCCAGGAAAGCTGTGAGGAAAGATCTCCGTGGATCCAGCAGATTTTCTTTATGCTGTGGAAAGTGGGCAAAGTTTACCCAAAAGGAATTCTGATACTTTCTCATATAAAGCTGAAATGCTGCTAGAGTTAGGCCAGCTCTGTTGATAAAGCTGTCATTTCCATTTGACAAGTTCATTCAGGAGGATCCCTCCCATCTTTAAATTTATTCAGTCTGAGTGGAAATACTATGCCAGGGGCAATAAGACTTTTGGGGAAAACATTTGTTTCAACAACATAAAAATAGCCATTTTTCAACTGTTTTTCCAAAAAAGACAGTACCTCAAATCCACAGAACTCTAAGGAGGGGTTCTCAGGGTGGAGACTCACTCTGTGGCAGAGGTCCCACTAGGCAAAATCATCAGTCATGAAATATGATGCTCCAGAGGTAAACATCAAGTTCCATCTTTTTGAGTAGTTTCCAATGTAGCCTGTTACAAAAGATGCCGAATCACAGATTAGCCAATGCAAGAGAATGAATCCAGGGTCCAAGTGAGGTAGATACACTCTAAAAGCAAAATCAAGTAAAAAAGTGTTGAATTTCCATTTTGGTAACATTGTGGAATGATGAGAGCATGATTCACTTTGCCAGAGGAACTAAGAGTTTTTAATTCAATCATGCAATTTCCGAACACTGTACTTGGAGAGTAGCTCCAAATTTTGTTAGTTTATTAACTAGTTCTACTTAAGAGGGTACAATGACATCAGGAGTTTTGGAAATGAGACAGTTGATTTGCCAATCAATAGGACATCATCTATGTAGTACAAATAGTGTATGTAAGAATATAGAAATATTCACACTAACCATGACTCTGCCACAAATACCATACTGCAGTTTGGACATCCTTGAGAGAATACTGCAAATGTATATGAGAGGCCTTGACTAATGCATGCAGATTGGTCGTGGTTTCTAGGTGCCTTAGAGATACAAAATAAAGTGCTGTAATGTCTGAAACAGCATACCAAATGTCATTAAGTTTTGAAACTGATTCAATTATACTCATGATATCTTTACAGTCACAAAAGCTGCAACATCTGGAGTTTTGGGATCAACTAGTGGATTCAACTAGTGGTTCTATTCTGTTAGACTCCAGCTTTAAAGCTGACCCCAAGGGTTACTGCATGGAGAAGCAAAATCCTTTCCTACAAATGATGCATCTAAACCTTTAATCCTGGATGTGACCAATTCTTTCCTAGGACACGTGATGATTGCATTGCACCTCCTGCCTGAGGACAAGGAGACAGATTGAAGAGTCTTATCACTCTTGGTTCTCTGAATGCCACAGACCATGAATTAACAAATCCCTCCTTGGTATTATAAGCATTCTAGTACAACAGTGTAAGTCATCAATAAGAACAGAACCTGAGCAATGTAAAGAGAAGAGCATTAAACTAACCTTCTCACCAGGAGATCAGATTATTAGCCTTCTAAACCAAATATAGAGCTATGTGAGGCTATATACTAGATTTTTTTCTTTATTCCCCAAGGAAATTTTTTCTACAACAGGCAAATCTCTTCGAAAAGACAAACAAACAAACAGAAAATATACCACAACTAACATCACCATAACCACACAGACAAAAAAAATTAAAAATAAAATGTGGGAACTTTTAGCTTCATGTCTGAGTGGAGCTAAAGCTGATATGCAGGAAAGGCTCAGCTATTGCCCTTAATTTTTAACGCATACCATGCATCTCCACACCAGCATCTTCCAAGGAACCAGTTAAAAGTTTAACAATTGGCCCAGTATACGCCCACAGCAGTTGTAAAGAGCCCCGTTTTCACTGTCAGTATATACTTGTGTACATATTTGCTGCCCATTCCAAAGCACTCCCCCCTCAAATCTCATTAAACAGCTTATGAGGTCTATATCTTTCCTTTTCTAGCAACCACTACCTCTCTCAACTTGGAATCCTTGTTATCTAATGTTCAAGAATTATGAAAGGTTTGAATATTTCCCCTACTTGATAGGCAAAACTATGTCTACCACCATTTCATGGATGTAAAAAGAAAACACCAGACACCTGGTTTAGAGCCAAAGAATAGCTGATTATCCGTATTAATGCCAGTGATCATGCACACATTGGCATTTGTGAAGGGTCCCTGGGCCACAGTTTCATATGGTGATGAAAAATACGTCAGGTGATACTAATAACTTGTAGCATATATGTTAGAGGAAAAAAGCCTCAATATTCTCAATGTTATGGAACTTGAATCTTAAATAATAATAGTAAGGAGTTTGCAAAAAAGGAGAATTTTTTATTATACGAACAGTAAACAAATCTTTTTTTTTTGCCCCAGAGATAGAAAAAATTTTCTATATACATTGCAATAGTATGCACAGTCCAGAACAAAGGCAATCTGTACCTCGCTCTGTTCACAAAACAAGCTAATACGTGAGACGGCAATAAAACTGTTAGCCTTAAAAAATTAAACACACAATCTGTAACCTGGGAAATCTATTCCTAAGAATTATCCAAGGTAAATGAAATAATATCTACAAAAAGGTTATAAAATGATTACAACAGATCTATTTGTTTTTAACCAAGATAGCTCAATGACATGCAAACAGAAGAATAGAACAACTCCTGCAGTGGAGTCCAACAATGGAGTGTCCAGCAAGGGTGAAACGTATAAACGGTTTTTGGAGTCAAAAGAAGCATGAAAAATTATAGAAACATCTTTCATATTTAGTTCTAGAAAGATAAAACTAATACCTGGTGATAGAAATAAAGTCTAGGTTTGCTCAATGACTTAACCTGGAAAGGGTCATAAAGAAAATTTCTGGGGTGATAAATTTGTCAAAATTTATCTAATTTAACTCTTAAGATATGTAAGCTTTTGCATAATCAGGGATATTATCAAAATTCTTAAGAGACTTCCTTCAGAATGGAAGAGAATCATGGGTTATAATTCTTCTGACAGGGGACTAATATCCAGAATTTTAAAATCCTCAGAAATCTCAAACTCAAAAACACTAACAACCTAATCAATAAAAGGGCCAAAGAGCTAAATAGAAACTTCTCAACAGAGGACATTGAGCAAGCCAATGAATACATGAGAAAATGCTTTCAATCACTAGTAATCAGGGAAATGAAAATCAAAACTACATTAGGATTTCACCTCACACCAGTCAGATTGGCAAAAATGACAAATATAAACAATAATAGATATTGGAGGGGTTGTGTAGAGATAGGAACACTAGCACACTATTTTTGGAACTGCAGAATGGTGCAGCCTCTCTGGAAAGCAGTGTGGAGAATCCTCAAAAAATTACAGTGAACCCACCATATGATCCAACTTTTCTTCTCCTGGGTATTTTTCCAGGAGAGTAAGAATCAGCACATTACAGTGACACAGCAAAATCCATGCTCATAGCAGCTCAATTTACAATAGCTAAATTATGGAACCAACCCAGATGCCCCTCATTGGATGAATGGATCCAAAAGCTGTGGTACATATATACCATGGAGTTCTACTCAGCAATTAGAAACAATGATTTTGTTCCCTTTGAAAGTAAATGGATGGCAATGGAAGAAATCATGTTTAAGGAAGTTAGCCTAACCCAGAGAGACACAAGGGTCGAATGTTTTTACTCATCTGTGGAGCCTGAAGCTAGACCCAGGCCTGTGTTAAAAGTGATCAATCTCATGTATTAGACCTAGCAAAGGCTTAGTAACACATAACATAGGGCATTTATAGATATGTATTGGGAAGGAGTGGGAGTGTAAAGGGCAGGAGAATAGGATGGGATCTAGGGGGTAAATCTAATTTAAGAATATATACATATTACATTGCTACTTTGGATGCATTTTTATTGTACACTAAGTGCATTTCTTCATAAAAAATTTAAAAAATGACATGTGTATTTTATTTTGTCAAATAAAGTAATTTTTATATATTAAATGCTTGATCCCTCCAAAACTGACCTTTTGTGTAAGAAGGGTCGCATTGTTATGTTGGGTTTATAAAAAACAAGCATGCTGTATAGGTTTATTTCATACTGTTATAATGCTTTATAAGGATTAAATAATTCAATTTTAACATTATTATAATATTACCTATTATATATATATATTTTTTTTTTTTTTTTTTTTTTTTGGTACCAGGAATTGAACCCAGCGTGCTTAAACCACTGAGTCACACCCCCAGCCCTTTTTATTTTTATTATATTATTTTCAGTTAGAGTCTCACTAAGTTGTGTAGGGTCCCCGCTAAGTTGCTGAAGCTGACCTTGAACTTGCCATCTTCTGGCCTCAGCCTCTTGAGTCCCTGGGATTACACGTGTGCACCACCATGCTCAGCTTTTTATAACCTTAAGAAGGATGCTGAAGTTGAAGCACAAAGTGATCAAATACTCAGCATCACAGAGCTAATTAGTGTCATGCATAGTAGATATTTAAAATGTATTTTATTGTTCATATTGGAAAAATGTCTAAAGTTTAACATTATTATGGTCTTTTTAAGATTTTCATAATTATTATGCTATTAGGAATGCCAAACCAACAAGCAGGTAAAAAATTCCAAATATCCTTGATTTGTATAGAGTAAAATAGAATTTAACGTTTCCTCCCTTGTTACCCATTTCATTACCTATATGTTAGAAAGAAATTACCTTTAAGTTTCTGAAAAATTCTGCTATGCATTTTGAAAAGTAACACATGATGTATGTACTATTTTATTTTTCATTAAATACTCTATATCTGTCTTCCAATAAATGACCTTGAATTGAGTCAACTTCTATGCAGATTTATACATATACATTATATACAGGATTACATTCTGTAAGCAATGATGGCTTCATTTGAAATTATTGAGAAATGAAATTTTTGATATTAATCTTACCAACACTTAATAAGTTACTGAATTTTGTTTCCATTGCCATCTAAGATCCCTAGATAATAATAATTTACATTAACTTATCAGAAAATATGAATACTCTGGCAAATCTTTTTTCCATATATTCAAAAATTCTTCATATTGGAAGAATTAAGTTTTTGCATATAAATGACTAAACATAATCAACTGTTTCTCTGTTTCATAATTTTGTGTAAATTTAGACTCATTGCTGAATATAATTTTAATTTGGAGTCAATGACATTTTAATGCAGAGGGAAGGTAGAGCTAAGTTATTGATGTATTTATAACATTCTCTGTGCTAGGTACTTATCCCAAATAATTAGCTAAATAAATTATCCCCAAAACTATGAGAATTTGGTACCCTTTTCCTTAACTATTAGTTAACTAGTTTTCAAAGAAGTAATAAATTTCATGGGTAGGATTTTTATCATACTTCTTTTATTGGAAGACCATTTTCTTTTTATTCTACTTTCACGTATTTTGTACTTTGCAAGCCCTACCCACAACCATCTTTTACATATGCATAGAGAAATAAATCCCTTTCAGAAAGTTCACATTTTGAATAGGAGTGCCAGGACTCCTATGAGCATATCAGAATCCATAGCTGTCTGTACTAATAGGTATATCTAAAATACTAAAGCCTTTTCAGAATTTGCTTAAAATCATCATTATTTTACAGAAATAAGTAAGATTTCTTTAAAATAAAACTAATTTCTGAGTGACTGGTGTTTGCTTAGGTTTCTCTTAATATTCATAAACAAATAATTATATATTAAAACCCTGTAAGTATCGTACATTATGCAGAATGACTTACACATTTTATCTTAAAATTATCGTATCCAAATTGGGCACAGAGGTGCATGCGTGTCTGTCATCCCAGCTGCTTCAGAGGCTGAGATAGCAAGATTGAAAGTTCAAAACCAGCCTCAGCAACTTAACAAGGCCCTAAGCAATTTAGCCAAATGTTGCCTCAAAAAACAAAAAAAGAAAAATAAACTGACTGGGACTGTAGTTCACCTGGTTTTAAACAGTGAAATCCAAGTCTAGTGGGCACTGTAATCCACTTGGTAACTAGAAGCATTTTTACTGAGGTCATAGAAAGTGTGTTGCTTAAATATTAGCTTTTTTTTGTTGTTGTTGAATCCCAGCAAGTACTTTGATTTTTTCTTCCTTTTATAAACTGGAATCTTGATCATTCCGGAATTGTTTCTAATTAAGCATTTCACCATTATCAAAAATGGAGTTGTTGGACAGTGGGACTGAGTGAGACTGAGGAATGCCTTTACCATTCTGCCAGTTTCAATCCATTAAATTTGAGGAGGAACAGTCTGCATAATCAAGGGCATTTGACAGAATTGTCATAAGTCAAAAGGATGTCCTACCCGTAAGCATCCCTTTAATTGTATAAAGATTGTATGTATTGAGATCTGTTATTTTATTTACTGATGCTGACAGATTAGTCTATTAAAAGATAAGTATTGACAGATGTCTCCTGGAGATAATGGGAAAGGGCATTTTCAGAATTTGTAGCAATTTCATGTTAACTTATAAAGCCATTTTGTTATTCAGCCTTAACAACTCTTCAGAGAGAAGTGAAGGCAAGAAGTGTTTGACAATCCATACAATTACTTTAATTATCATTGCTGAAAGGAAAAAAAAAGTGGATAGATTATTCTGAAATCCCCAGCAAAACTTTTTAAACATTTTGAAATTGAGGTAAAAAAGTTTCTTAAAATTCAATTTGGGGGAATAATTTTTTCAGTAATTTTGAAAATAATGTACTTTGATTTAGAATAATTGGAAAGTAAATAAGTACAAAAAGATAAAGTATCAATAGTTCTATAACTATTACTGAAGGTCACACAAAATAAATACCTTATTCTATTTTCCATTAGTCATTTTCCTTTAAGGTAAATAAGTACTTTCTTTACAAAAATGGTGGAAATTCAATTTGTAGAATTTGTATCCTATGTCTGTTTTATACAAATTATAATTTAAGTATATACTAAACTTTATCAACATAAAAATATTCAGTGCTCTTAAATAGCCATGATTCCATGTATAGATTTCATGATAACATTGAAATGATAAATACATATGAAGTCTACATTCTAAGACTCTTTGCATATACTTTCTAAATTATACTATGCCTTCACATGGATGAGAAATAAATTCTACTAATTTTCCAAAGGCATGTGGGAAATGAATTAACATACACTTGTTCCCTGAGAGTATGACATTGGGTGATACTAGTTTTATTGTGTGCTGATGCTTAGGATAGAAAGACATTGGTGCACCTTCAGTAAACAGAGGTATTGGCTGGTAACAGACTGGTGAACTAACTTTTCCTTGTGTACCTGTGGGTACAGTTCACACCTACCTGCATTCAAGGTTCATAGTACTTAAAGGCAGCCCAGAGTGGTGCACCAAAGATTTCGTATTGCCAGAGCTCCACCATCAGGGACAGCACTGCTCATGACAGGCCTAGATATCATCCCCAAGCTGAACTAGGAGATCTGAATGTAAAATTCCATTGTCTACAAAACCCTGAGAGTTTGGCTTCCATTTCAGTCGTGATACATTTATAGTTTTAGTCATTCACTCAATGTATATCATTTGTTTTTCTCCTATATTCAAGGTAGAATATCTCTCAAGATGCAAAGATGAAGAAGAAAAACATCCTTTGTATTGAGATGAAATGAAATGAGTGTAATGGGATCTACTGGGAGGAGGCAGTTCCCTCTGATGATTCCTCTGCAATGGAGGTGATGGTGATGGTCTTTCCTCTCCGTTTTCATAATAAAACAGGTGAAAGAAACTCCTGTTAGCACCTCCTATACAATTACTTTTTAAATATTAAATTACTCTGAATTTCATTAAAACTAACCAATGCTCTACAGTTACCTACGAATAAATATAAATAACATATTTTCCATTATATGGATGGCTGAATGGACCCTATATTCTAGTAAAGAAAATGAAGTAGAATCCTTTCTATCTTGAGAATTCAGGAAGAAATGCCACTATCTGGCAAAATTCCTGAAGAAGAAAGGTTTCCAGTTGCTTCAGACCTGTGATAGAGATTTTGGAAGGAAGCCATGACCTAGATTACAATAGGTAGGGGTTAGGCTTTCTGTGAAAGCAATAGTTTTTGCAATGGCTTGGAATTTACAGGCAGACCAAATCAGTTACAGAGAGCAAAATGTAGCTCCTTTTGTGGCCTTATCCATAAAACATGATGAAGTCAGTGAGAGCTGTTTCCAGATTCTTAGAAGACCTATGAGAAATGTTAAAGTTTTTAGAAACACCCTGAGAGGGGCTGGAGCTGTGGCTCAGTGGTTAAGGTGCTTGCCTGGCATGAGCAAGTACATGGGTTCAAACTCCAGCACCCACATACACAGCAAAGTGTCAGAGCAATGAAAGCCATGTAAAAAACTCAATTAAAAATTGATTCTGTCTCTCTCTCTCTCTTTCTCACTGTCCTTCTCTCTTAAAAAAAAAAAGAAAATAAAAAGAAATACGCGAGTAAAAGCAATTGATGCAAGAAAGCATGCAAGTAGTTTTTCTTTTATATTATTTCATTATAGCTATCCACACTATTGGGGCTCATTTTTAACATAATCATCCAAGCACGTAATATAATTTACTTCACTTTGGTCCCCAATACTTCCTCTTTCCTTTGCTTCCTCCCTTCTTCTACTCCACTTGTCTTCCTTCAATTTATTTGTAGTTGTTTTCTTTTTTATGTAGTGCTTTAGAGGTGTACATGAAGGTGATATTCACTGGATATGTTCATATGTTCACACAATTTGATCAATTTCATTCCACCATCTTTTTTTTTCTATCCCTCCTTCATCCCCATAAATATCCTCCTCTCCACTGATTTCCTTTCTCTTTTCATGGGATTCCCATTACTACTTTTTCCCCTGATTCCGCTCTAACTTCTACATGTGAGAGACAACATTTGACCTTTGAGTTTCTAAGTCTAGCTTATTTCACTTAACATAATACTCTCCATTTCCTTTATTTTACCAGAAAATGTCATCATTTCATTCTCATTATGACAGAGTAAAACTCCATCATGTACATATAACCTTTTCTTTATCCATTTATCTGTTGACTGGCACCTGGACTGATTCCATAACTTGGTAACAGTGAATTATACTGCTGTAAACAGTGTGCATGTATCCCCATAGTATGCTATTTTAAGTGTTTTTTTGGTATATACTAAGGAGTGGGATAAATATGGTAGCGCTATTCCTAGTCTTTCAGGAATCTCTATACTGCTTTCCGGAATGGCTATACTAATTTGGAGTCCCACCAACAATGAATGAATGCACACTTTTCTCCACATCCTTGCCAGAATTTGTTATTATTTGTATTCTTGATAATTTTATTCTGATAGGAATGCGATGGAATCTCAACGTAGCATTGATTTGCAACTTCTTGATGAGTAGGGATATTAAATATATTTTTCATATGTATCTGTTAGCCTTTTCTGTTTCTTAGCACTGATAGATCTATCAGGATAGGCATTTCAACTTGACATCCACTAGAGAATGTAAACATACATTCCTTTATTTAAATGATTATAATAATATTGAACATTTAGTAAGAAAAATAAGGTAATACAATCTACATACTGTGAAATCAACTACTTTTGATTTTCCACGTTGCTTTCCCTTAAGTAATTTAGAAAGGCATTTGGCAATTAGTTTTTGGCTTGTTTGTTTATGGTTTTCTGTTTGTCTTTCGTTTGCAGAGAAGAATTTTCTAAATGTCTGTTTCGCTGACTGGCAACAGCTACCATATTGATCACTTTTTGAACTTCATATTCTTTCTCTTTTGGCATGCAGGTTGGGAGGTTCTTCTGGTTTTCTTCCAATTTCACTGCCATTATCTTTTGCAGGTTTCCCCAAATCTCCCTTAGATCTTCTGCTGTACTGATCCAGAGTTTAGTGTTTTGTTTCTTGTCCATCATTACTCACTTTTCCATTAATACCATTCACTATCACATGTCAAAATTCCATTAGCATGTTTAAAGGTCATTAAATATGCACCTTAGCACCCTCAGAAAGTTTAAAGTCATATGTTGTAGCATATTCAATTTTACACTTAGGCATAGAACACACATTTGAAATATAACTCATTTAAAATTTAACTCCTAATTCCACGCTTCAAATCCTGTTCTACAATTCCTTCAACTTGACCTTATAGTTGCTAGCATCTAAAACCTTGGGATGTTCCTTGTTTTCTTTCTCTTCCACATGTGAAACATCTGAGAAATTTCTGCCATCTCTTCCTTCAAAGAAGATTTTGACTCTAACCTTTTTTTTCTTTCTTTTTTTTTTAAGAGAGAGGGACAGTGAGATAGAGAGAGAAAGAGAGAATCATTTTTTATTTAGTTTTTCATGGGGCCTTCGTTGCTCTGAGACTTTGTTGTGTACATGGTACTGGGGTTTGAACCAGGGTCCTTGTGCATGCCAGGCAAGCACTGTAACCACTGAGCCACTGCTCCAGCCTGACTCTGATCTTTTATCATTAACTTAATTAGGTAGTTGAGCAGCTTTCCCCTTCTACAATATGCACAGCATCCAGAGGGACTGAAAAAATGTGTGTCAAGACTTGATGTTCTCATTGAGAAGATGGTGTCCACCCCACCAACAATGACTCCCAGAAGCTCCTGAGAATCGCCTCACGTTGCAGGAGAGCACTCGGATTCCCACAGTAGGACCAAGCTCCCAGTGTGGGGGAACATTATTCCCCACTAATTTTTTAACTCCAAAGGAATAACATTGTCCATTAAGGAATATAAAGGAGAGCTTAGTGGAGCTCCAGCAATCTGCCCCACACCTGAGGGGAGGGGAGCTATTCTGGAGGGGAGGAAACAGAGCAAGTTTCCTAATCAATTATCCTAACCTGGCCAGCTACAAACTCCCTGATCTGACTGCTCATAATTTACATGATCTTGTATAAAGCACTGGGATTTACTTGCTTACATTAGTGAAATTACAGCTATTTGTGCAAGCAAGGGACAGCATCCCACTCACCATTGTGAGGTTTCCCTGAGGGCAGGGTGGGTTGCTCAGCAAAAAACGCTCTTCGGTTCTCAGATACCACGCCAGAAAACCAGAATCTATCTCCCCGAGATTGGCCCATTTCCCAAGTGGTCTGTGTGGTGCTGGGCATTCCCTCTCCACCTCTGGGTCGCTGCCCACGGAGCTGAGAAAGGAGAAGATTCAGCACAAGATCTTTAACTCAATCACAGTGAACGATATTTCTCCACCCATGCTCATGGTTTGTTTACAAAAGCTGATTTTAAAGCCCTTTAACATAAGTGCTCACACCAGCGTTGGAGAGCAGGATGGGTCGCTCAGTAGCGACTTGGGGCCTCAGTCCCCACGATCAGAAAGAAAGTTACCACCCCCGCCCAACTGGCCATCTGCCCTGGGGACTGTATGGAACTGCGGATCCCCTCTAAGCCTCGAAAATCTCTCAGTTGGTGACCTTCTGCCCGCCCCTCTACACGCCCAAATAGGAGGAGCCAGTGAACAGAGCTTGCTGCAGCAGGGCACATCTTTCTAAAGGGGATCCTCTGCTTCAGCCTCTGTTTGATATCTGCCTCAAGAAGCTTGGAATATATGGGGCAACATGGGCTTCCCCTCAGCATCTGATCCCCTTGCATAGCCAAGGCTACATAGGCCTTGACCTCCCCAGGTGGGCACCCCCTAGTGCTTGCAACTGAGAACCGTATAAGCACTGGCACAATCTTGACCACTTTTTGTGGGTTTCAGTCAATCCCACAGAGCAGCTCTTCAGTCTTCTGAAGATCACAAGACACACAGAGTTGGTCACCAGTGATCCTGAGGAAGCGAGTTTCAGTCTGGCCAGTCTCCTTGGATCAGAGACCCACACATCTACACTAGGATCAACTAGATTGTCTACAGCTTCTGAGCTCCAGGCCCAAGAAATTCTAAGGTGTAGAAATCATCCCAGGGGGAGCTGAATACCCCTTTGCCACAGAAAATTTTGAGGAGATCCTCTAAGAAAAACCAGGCCACTGAACTGAACCAAACTGCTTCTCCCCCAACAAGCTCAGCTGTGAAGAATCCCCAGCTAGATGACAGATTTGAACACATTCTCCATGGTACATACTCGCTGACCTAGGGGGCAGAAAAACTCAGAACTTTACCAACTAGTTTTGTTTCTTATTTACCTCTTAGTTTCTTTTCTTTAAAAAAAAATGGGGAACCAACTGGAATATAATATTTTTAAATTTTTAACATTACGGTGGGTTTTTGTTTTGTTTTGTTTTTTCCTTTCTTGTTTTACGATCAATACTGAATTTGGTGTTGATGGATGTAAATATTTATCCATGTGTATGTATTGGTGATCGGCTCCTACTTTTTCTAAGTCTTCTTGAACCCTACTGCTATCCCTATAACATTGGGTTCCAGTCAGGAAAACATTTCAAGATAGCAAAATATCCTCAGCCTCTGGTGAGTGAAGATAATCACGCCCCATACTAAACTCTTCCTCCCCTGTACTCTGGTAATTCCTAAATATAAGCATTTTTCTCTCATCCTCACCCAAAGTCTTTACCCTACCTGCACCCCATTTCTATGTTTTTCTTTTTTTCTTTTTTTTTATGTTAAATATACACAGTTTATTTTTTTAAAAGTATATTATCATTATTCCTAGTTTGGTTCAGTGCAAATTGTTTTGCGCACCTCTTCCCCCATTTTCCACCAGCATAAGTAGGTATACTTCTAGTTCCTAGAAATGATTCACTCAGGATGAGAACATGAATTTACCTGCTTTGAAAACACAAGGAACACTGTTGCTACACCATATTGGTGGTAATCATTCTCTCCACAAAGTGTTACTTAATTCTATAAACAAAACAAAATGCAGAACATGGCAAAATAATAGGCACTGTAAATATCTAAGAGTTTGTAATAATGGTTGCCTGTCAAATTTGATAGGAAGGATAAACCTTAATTTCAATATGTATAAATTTTGAAAGATTAGATAGCAAATTGATAACTCTTTGTCAACATTACAGAAAAGTATATGTAAATAAATAGATGAAAAGGATGGGACAAAATTGTTAGTAGAGGCTTCTGAGGAATGATTTTGGTGTGCAAGTACAGGGGACTTTTTCACATTTATGTATCATTTTAATTTTAGGATCAGGTATTATTTTATAATAAAAACATAGGAAAAAAGCAGATGTGAACTTCAAGATCAATAAAATACCATCCATGTTTGGTATACCAGGTTATTAGAGGACAAAAATTATCATTGACACTAAGTGCACTGCATTAGACTTCTATTATTTTTTTAGATTGATGACCAGGCTACCTGCACCCCATTTCTATGTTTTTCTTAGTCCTAATAGAATAACCTACTCCCCCCTAATCCCTTGTTCCTCTTTACTCTAAGGCAGGTGTGATTTTATACCTCCCCAATTCACCTCCTTGACTTCCTACTCATTCCTTATCCCCACTTTCAGAGAGATCCTACTACCTGAAGAAACAAGCAAGCTTCAAAATGGGTACTTGCTTGCTATCAAAATATATTGTGAGAACTCTCTCAAAGAAAACTGCTGCTATTGGTGCTAGTCATCAGCACATCTGTCTTAGTTGAAATGGACTAGTATTTGCACCTATAGTCTCTCAAGTTCTCACAGAATGGTCTGGCATCTTTAGGTCTGTATTGACCAAATAGTTACCCATCACAGTGAAGCAAAGCCATAAGAAGTTGCAATTACTCCACCAAGAGTAATAAGGTTGAAGTATAAATCACACTCTCTGACTCAGAAAATGAGGAAAAGGGGAAATAACTCTCCTTCTGAACCCCGCAGCTCTCCACCCAAGGACCCCATAGCCGGGGCCCTAGATGAAAACCAAAGACATTATGATTAGTAATGAAATCAAAGAGTTGAGAGAAGAAATAAGGAAACAGATCAGAGAACAATTTCAAGAGATGAGAGAAAACTTCTACAGGGAAATAAAGGAACAATTCCATGAGATGAAAGATCAGCTTTACAAAGAAATAGACATTCTGAAAGAGATGTAGCAGAGCTATCAGGATTGAAAAACATGGTTAACCAATTTAAATCTTCACTGGAATATAACAACACCAGAGTATACTCCACTGAAAACAGAACTTCAGTGCTTGAAGAACGAGTGTCGGACAATGAGGATCCCCTAAACAATGTAGAATTCAAAGAAGATAAACAAGATAAACAGCTTATATTACATAATCAGAACTTCCAAGTAATATTTGATGAGATGAAACATAATAATCTGAGAATCATTTTTCTGGAAGAAAACTCCGAACAGCAAATAAAAGGCATCAGGAACCTTTTAAGCGAAATCATAAATGAGAAATTCCCTCATTTTACTATTGATCCGGAATATCACATCCAAGATGCTTATAGAACACCAAATAGACCTAATCAATTGAGAAAATCACCAGGACATATATAAAAAATGAATAACAGAGAAATTAAAGAATTATAAAAGCTGCCAGAGAAAAGCCCCAAATCACATTTAGAGGCAAATGAATTTGGATCACTATGAATTTTTCAGAGCAAACCATGAAGGCCAGAAGAGCTTGGTACAATATCTTTCAAGTGTTAAAATAACTTCCACCCAAAGATAATATACTCTGCAAAACTCAGCTTCAAATGTTATGGGGAAATTAAATATATCAAAGATAAACTCAAGCTAGCAAGATATATGAACACAAATCCTGCACTACAGAATATTCTCAAAGATGTTCTTCATTCAGAAGAAAATGCCAATGATATCCTAAATCCTTAAACAAGGGTGAGTCAATGATCGTATTATACACAAACTGACTTCCAAGATGACTCAAAACTCTGTAATTGATACAAAGTTGGGGACTCAGCCTCCCATATGTATTCTAACTTTGAATGTGAATGGTCTCATTGCCCCAATTAAAAGACACAGACTGGGCCACTGGATCAAAAAACAACATCCAACAATATGTTGCCTGCAAGAGACACATTTGACACTCAAAAATAGACACAGGCTAAAAGTGAAAGGATTGCAAAATGTCTACCAGGCCTGTGGCCCAAAAAAGCAAGCTGGCGTGGCGATTCTAATTTCTGATAAAATCAATTTCCAACTAAAACTAGTCAAAATGGACAAAGAGGGTCACTATATCATACTAAAAGGGACAGTCCATCAAGAAGGTATAACATTAATTAACATTTATGACCCCAATCACAACCCCCAAAATATATGGAAAAAATACTTAAAGGCATTAATCCCCTCATTCATCTCAACACAAAAATTCTGGGGGACTTCAACGCACCACTGTCAACTCTAGACTGATCATCAAAACAGAAAATCAATAAAGACATCTCCAATCTGAACAACTTTATTAATCAATCGGGCTTAACAGACATCTACAGAATATTCCTTGCTAAGACAGCTGAATTTACCTTTTTCTCAGTGGCTCATGGATCCTTCTCTAAAATAGACCACATCCTAGTTCACTGGGATAATCTTAACATATACAAAAAGTGGATTTAATCCCATGTATTCTGTCAGATCATAATGCTATAATCTTAGCAAACAACAACAAGAGAAACAACAGAAACTACTCAAATACTTAGAAATTGAATAATTACCTCTTAAACGAAGGATGGGTAAAAGAGAAAATGACAGCAGAGATTAAGAAGTTTTTGGAATTGAACGAGAATGAGGAAACAACATACCAAAACCTCTGGAACAGTTTGAAGGCTTTCTTAAGAGGTAAATGTATAGCACTGAGTGCATACATCAAAAATCTAGAAAGAGATCAGATAAATAGCCGTATGCTTCAACTCAAACAGCTACAAAAGGAGGAAAAGTCCAACCCCAAAGCTAACAGAAGACAGGATATTACCAAAATCAGAGTTGAAATCAATGAAATTGAGTACAAAAAACTATACTACACAAACTATTAACAAAACTAAGAGTTGGTTCTTTGAAAAAAATAAACAAAATCAACAGACCCCTTGCCAACCTCACCAAAAGGAAAAACGAAATGAAGCAAATCAACAAAATCAAAGACAATAATGGGGATATCACCACAGACTAATCCAAGATCCAGAAGATTATCAGAACCTATTTTGAAAGGTTATACGCTGCCAAGTTTGATAACCTGGAGGACATGGACAGGTTCTTGGACACACACAACATCCCCTTTTTAACACAGGAGGACATTGAAAATCTCAACCAACCGATCACAGACAGCAAAATTGAAGCAGCAATCAAAGCTCTCCCAAAAGAGAAAAGCCCAGGTCTGGAAGGATATACGGCAGAATTCTACCGAGTCCTCACAGAAGAACTTACACCAGTTCTCTACAAGATCTTCCAGGAAATTGATAGAGAGGGATCAATCCCAAACACTTTTCATGAAGCAAATATTACACTGATTCCAAAACCCAACAAAGACATGTCGAAGAAAGAAAACTACAGACCAATTTCCTTGATGAACATTGATGCAAAAATCCTTAATAAAATTTTAGCTAATCGGATACAAAAGCACATTAAAAAATAATACATCATGATCAAGTGGGCTTCATTCCAGGAAAATAAGGCTGGTTCAACATATGCAAATCAGTAAATGTAATTCACCACATAAACAGAATTAAAAACAAAAATCATATAATCATCTAAATTGACACAGAGAAGGCATTTGATCAAATTCAACACCACTTTATGCTCAAAACTTTGGAAAAGATAGGGATCAAGGGAAGATACTTTAACTATGTTAGATCCATTTACAACAGACCCATAGCCAACATCATCCTCAATGGAGAAAAACTGAAAGCATTTCTAATGAACTCAAGTACTAGACAAGGCTGTCCACTTTTCCCACTCTTGTTCAATATGGTCCTTGAAACTCTTGCCAGAACTATCAGGCAAGACAAGGAAATCAAAGGTATTCATGTAGGAAAAGAGGAAGTTAAGTTATCTCTATTTGCTTATGACATTATTCTATACGTAGAAGATCCAATAACATAGGCCAGAATACTCCTAGAGCTTATAGGCAATTTTAGCAAAGTAGCTGTCTATAAGATCAACTCCAGTAAGTCTCTAGCTTTTCTTTACTCCAGCAACAAATCTGCAGAAGAAATCAGGAAATCTCTCCTATTCACCATCACTTCCAAAAAAATCAAATACTTGGGCATTAACCTTACAAAGGATGTTAAGGACCTCTACAAAGAAAACTATCAAATACTAAAAAAAAAAAAAAGAAATTACAGAAGACCTTTGTAGATGGAAAAACATTCCATGCTCATGGTTAGGCAAAA
>PVKS010012994.1:0-52125 GCA_004027875.1 Aplodontia rufa
TCTTGGTGTTCATCTAATATCAAATAAATAAATAAGGACTATGTATGGACCAATAATGTAAATACATAATGAAACAAGAATTAGAATTCGCCTAGTTTTGCTTAGCAAAAGTAAAAGATGCATTGCAGTCAGCCGGCTTCCGTTCCAGACTCTCCACTCTCCTGGGCACGATCCTTGCACCCAGCACTGAAGTGCTTGTAGCAGTTAATCCAGTAGGGTCACCATCCAAAACTCCCACGTCCCTCATTTGATTAAATTAGTGTTCAGCATGGTGCTATCCTTACCAAAGACTACCTTGCTACTTTGTGTTATTGAAAGGACTGGTATAGAAAGTGAGGCACGGGGGAGCATGCTCGGGAGATGGCAAATCATGACGGAGGAGGAACAAAGAGAAGGGCAGGTTCCGTCAGCTCCGGCCCGGAGGCGGCGGGCCCAGTTTCAGTCAAGGCCTCGACTAAGAGGTGCAGGAAGAATGCCATCTGATACCAACCTCCAAAATTCCATTCTCTACCAAATTTTAAGGTGTGAAGTCATGTCAACAAATCTAGATCATCAATAGTAGGAATTGTCAGTAAAGGAAAAATGAATCATGTGTAAGGGTTCCAAATCCCAAAATGATTTGTACGATTTCTGCTTGGTAGGATGTAGTTGAGCCCAAGTGAGCTACATGTCAAAGACTGAGATGTACCCTACTTCAGACCCGGAAGGAATATGTGCTCTTTTTGTCTCTCTCATTTCCTTATCCTAAGGCAAGCATATATGTGACAAGAATATATATCTGCATACTTTAGTTTCAGTGTGCGTGTGTGTGTGTGTGTGTGTGTGTTTGGTAACAGGGATTGAACACAGGGTGCTGAACTACTGAGCCACATCCCAGGCCCTTTTTTTTTATTTTTTATTTTGAGACAAGGCCTCACTAAGATGCTTAGGGCCTCACTAAGTTCCTGAAGTTGACTTGAACTTTCAGTCCTCCTGCCTCAGTTGCTCAAGTCTCTGGGATCTCAGGCGTGAGCCACGGTACTTGGCCCTACACGGTAGCCAAGGTAGCTATTGGGAGTGATCCATGCTGGGATAAAACCAGCACCATTTTGAGAGGAGGGTTCAGCCCTAGGCCTATCCCTTACCACACTTAACCCTACAGCATTTAATTTAAGCTCTCTGAAACTATTCTTCCAATTGGTCAAGTGAAGAGAAGTGTATCTTTTTTAAGAGCTCATCAGAATGACAACAATATTTTCCCAAACGAAAACCATAGTTGACTTATTTTACATACTTAAAAGAAAAAATAAACTTTCTTGGGGCTGAAGTGGTGGCTTAACAGTTGCAGTGCTTGCCTGGCATGTACAAGGACCTGGGTTTGAACCCCAGCACCACATACACAACCAAGTGTCCAAGAAATAAAGGTCAGATGAAAAAATAAATAAAATTGATTCTCTCTTTCTCTCTTAAAAAATAAAAGTAATGGTTCTCAATTTTGGCTAAGGAAGGTAGGAATCTCCAAAAGTTTTGGTCGTATTTGTTAAAGTCCCTGCAGAAGTATGATGGAAACATAAATCTCTGTCACTCTACTCTCCTAACCGTTTCCTAACCAGATGTGAACCAGTTTTCCTGCCTTGGAAACATGGCAACATTAATGACCGCCATCCTTCTGAGCACCTAGTAGGTATGGTTTGAGTTTGGTATTTTTTCACAGTTGGGGCGATGGTACCCGTTGCTCTTTCTTGGTTACTTACCTTGGCCATTTGCTTTCTGTTTTACTTTTTTTGTTGTTTTGTTTTTAGGGTCACACAAAGGACATTTGAATATACAAGAATGGGAGAAATTTAATGTTAACAACTTCATACTGTTTGGATTTTGTGCTTATTCCTTCTTGAAAGGATTCCTTCTTTATGGGGTGAAGGAAAGCTAGCATTTTGTAAACAAGCTATGTTGTATGCCATGTTTATACGGAATTAACATTATTAGAGTTTTCTCTCTCCATATTTTTATATAAGCCTTTTCATATTAATATGAAAAATTCAAACAACTTTCACATCACACTGATATCTAAAAGAAGAAAATTATTCTATTCTTTTTCACGTTTTAGTTAAAGCTTTAAATATCAACCGAGAAATATTCCAATTGTTCCTTGAAATCTTCTCGCAACTGAACTCAGATTATGTAAGAGTGATCCCATAGACAAAAGAAATAAAGGTCCCAGTAACATAACTGCATGAAAAGGCATATTTCTCCACAATTGTCAGACACCATGGTTCATACTCTTCATCTGACAATTACACTAGAAAGTAACTATCATCGGTCCCTGGTCTCTGCATCAGAAGGTGCTGGGACAGACCCAAAATGCCACAGTTAGGCTCCCTTGCCAACTTCAGCAGGCTGTGTCATGTTCTATGCTATGGTTTTTGTGTGTAGCCAAGGCTGGAACTGGCTATGTTGTAGTTGGGGTGTGGTCAGGGTCAGAACCCTCTCATTCAATGTACAAACTCAATGCCATTCACATCTGCTTGTGAGATCACCCACTGACGTTCCTGTTGACAGTGTGCCTTCTGTGTTTGACTGCTAATGAAATGGTTTTCTGGAAATGCCTCTGGGGGGCAAAAGGGAACTGGCTGGGGGTTGAAGCTGGAGGCTGGAAGTTGTTGCCATCCCCAGTAAAGCCGGACTCCTATCCCAAGTGCATCTTGCATCTTCTTCCACCTGCTGGGATCTTGAATCTTTCCTGGGCCTCAGCCTCACCCTCCACATGACAGAAAGTCCATGTGGCTACTTTGGAGGCCCAAGTAGATGTGGAAGAGAAGAGGATGAAGGTCTGACCTGTGCAGTCCAAGCAAAGATGCTCTCTAATCCTTACAGTCCACTCTTAACACACTATTAATATCCATCCGTGCCACAGTGAAGAGACAGACAGAAAAGGGAAGAGATTTATTAGAGGCCACCCAGAAAGACAAATACTGAATAAATCAGGATTTGATCCCTGGGTTCCCCAGAGAGGATATTTTTACTGTACAGAGTCTTGCTAATTCAAAGATTCATAGCATCTTAAAGATTCATGGTCATCTTGCATACATTAGTTCATATTCATTCTACATGGAGTTTGTTTAATTAGCAGTGATGGAAACGTGGCCAAATGCCAAAGAGAATCAATTCAGCCAAGGCCATGTTCGCCATGTTCACCATCTTCAATTTAGACTGCAATTACTCTTCAAATTTCAGATTTCAGAACACGAGCTCATTTAGTAGGGGAAAGAAGGAGGTTGAGAAGGACTCATAAGCACTGATTAATCTTTCAACCACGTGGCTGTGAAAGGTAAATTGCTTTCCTGCTTCCTTATTAAGCCAGCTAACGCTTATCATTTCATACACATGTCAGACACTAATTGATGAAACTTTGAAAGAAGATGGGGGAAAAACAGCATTGCATTTTGGAATATCTCCGAGAACTGGAAATTAAAATGATCATAAAATAATAGGGGGTAGAGGGAAGCTCACACCCTCTTCATTTCAAACCAAGAGCTCATAAAAGACACCAATTCAAACCTCCCACCTGCATGCAAATTAGAGAAGAAAGACCAATGTTCCGGAGTGCTCTTGGGGTTGTTCCTTGCAAACTGATGGTGAGCAAGCCATTGTTGGCTTGTTTTCAGTCAGTGGTGTGTGTTTACACCATTTCCCACATAACAAATCCAAGCTCAAGACAGGTTCGATGTGTATTTTTAATAACGTTAATTAGGCAGCAGGCAGTTTGGAAAGCTTCTCTGCATAGCACATTAGCAGTTAGGTAATCCCCCAGGAGGAGTGGGAAGAGCCCTGGGTCTTTAAAATTATAGGTAGATCTTCACTGTCACTGTGTCTTGTTCCTTAGCAATGCTAACCTCCAGTGCACAGAGAAAAAACTGGGCTTCTCTTGGAAACAGGGGCTGATTCCATGGTAATGAGCTTGAGATCAGATGTCTATGGATGGAGACTAAACCCCACTGTGTCCAGTTCTTCACAAGCAAGTGACATCATGTGTAACAGGAAATTGCCCCAGGTGTGCAGAGCTCCAGGTCAACCCTCATACCACTGAACGCAAGTTCAAGTCCATTTGCAATCCAGGCCCTCCTGAATGCTCAGTGAAGGTAGCACATGGACTTAATTGGGGAAGCAACCATGTTTCTTTCACTACTGAAGGCTCTGGGTGTTTATTAAGGCTTCCAGGCTTTGCAGAAACCATTTAATGTCACAGGGCTTTGTTACAAACCCATTGTTTCTACTTCCCTTTCTGAAGGTTGCAGAAATGTTTCAGAGAAATAATGGGGACTCCAGTTGCCTCCAGTAATTAATGGGCCTGTCCAATAGGACATGCTTGAGTTATTAGGGAGACTAAAGGCCCCTACTAGTGCTTTCTATCAGATGCTATGGACCCAGGGAATGCCAGAGGTCTCTGAAGCTGAAGAAGGCGTCCTGGGGATGCTTCACTTGGTATCTGCTTAGGATTTCCTTCAACATCATTGTAATTGCTCTTTAATGCAGAGCAATCAGCTGAGAAGTCAGTTCCAAATTAGTTCAAGTCTGCAGAATGTACCAATTTCAAGGAAATGGTAATCTTATAAATATAAAATTATGCCAACAAATAAATGTCAAAACAGCGGTGGCGGAGTCACCCCAGAAGGTGGTTGGGACACCATCAGTAGGACCCCCATCCAGAGCAGCCCTGCTCTGGGGAGGTTCCCTGCCTGGAGCAGCCTCACCTACTACACCCCACATTCTTGTTGAGGTCTTTTTGAGTCCTGCAGGAAGGTAGGTCTACATTTTGGTAAGTTCAGATTTGCAACTTTGAGCCTGGAATCAAACGGTTAAGCAACATGAGGACCCAGGCAGAAACAGAATCTGAAAGAAGGTGATCATCAAAGAGTTGGTGGCTCATCTGACCATTTGGCTTATAAGGAAAAACCACCTGAGGAACTTCCTTCTTTCCCCTCAGGAAATCTCAATTCAGAGATCCACAAAAGTTCTTTAAAATAAAGAATCAAACAAGGAGGGTTCACCTCAAACCCAAAACTCCCCCAAAAAGGATGCCACAGATAGGGGTTGAGATGAAAACCTTGAAAATATTATCAATGATCTGATTACTAAAAGGAACAATGAACTAAAAGAAGATAAAATGAAGGGACTAAGTGAGAAGACTGAAGATATGAAAAACTCTATTATCAAAGAAATAGACATACTCAAAAAGGAAGTAACACAGCTAAAATCTGCAGTCAATGACATGAGAGGAACCATGGAAGAATTTAATAATAGACTAACCTCTATAGAAAACAGAACCTCAGTTCTTGAAGAAAGAACTGACAGTGAGGACAGGCTGAGTCAAGCTAGAGCACATGGATGAAAAAAGGGAAAAAAACTCACAGAACATGAACATAATTTTTTAAATGTCTGGGATGAAATGAGGAAAACAATGTAAGAGTAATTGGGATACAGGAAGAAATTGAAACACAAACAAATGGGATAAGGAATATTCTCAAGGAAATTGCTAAAGAAAATGTTGCCCATATAAAAATAAAGTCAGATGTGCTCATCCAGGAAGCTTATGGGACACCCAATAGGACTAATAAATGAGAAGCTCACCAAGACACAACATATTCAAAATGTACAACAGGGAAATCAAGGAAAGAATATTGAAAACAGCAAGGGAGAAACACAAAATCACATTCAGAGGCAAACCAATAAGAATCATGTCTGACTTTTCAGTTCAGACTCTGGAAGTAAGAAGATCATGGAAGATCTTTCAATGCCTGAATGAACACAATATGCAGCCAAGAATACTATACCCAGAAAAACTCAGCTTCAAATTTGAGGAGGGAAATAAGAACTTTTCATGATAAGAACAAACTTGCAGCATTCAAGAACAGAAAGCCAACATTACAAAGAATTCTCAAAGATAAACTCCAGATACAAGTATGAACTAATATTCCTCAAAACCCACAAACAGAGGAAATTCAATAAAGGTACATGTTATCAATAGACAACTAAGACAGCACAGAATTTACTGATAAAACACAATGAATATGAGCTACAACCACATAACAATTCCAACACTGAATGCAAATGATCTCAACACACCAATCAAAACACACAGACTAGCAGATTGGATCAAAAAACAAAATCCAACAATTACAGGAAACCCACCTTACAGTCAGTGGGACCCACAGATTAAGGGTGAAAGGATGGGAAAAAATCTACCAGGCATATGGCCCAAGAAAGCAAGTAGGAGTTGCAATTCTTATGTCTGACAAAATGGATTTCAAACATAAATCAAAAGAGATAAAGAAGGCCACTACATCCTAGTAAAGTGAACAATACAACAGGAGGAAATAACATAGTAAATATATGCTCTCCAAACACCAATGCTCCCAACTATGTGGAAAAAGTACTCCAAGATATAAAACCACTTGTGGACCTCAACACAATAGCACTGGGAGACTTTAATGCTCCTATATCACCAATAGATAGTCATCAAAGCAAAGAAGCAATAAAGAGATTTCCAGTCTAAATAACACCATAAATCCACAGACTTGACAGACATCTACAGAATATTCCACCCCAAATTGGCAGAGTACACCTTCTTCTCAGCAGCACATGGATCCTTCCCCAAATAGATCATATTCTAGTTCACAAAGGAAATCTCAGGAAATACAAAAAGTAGATATTATTCCATGTATCCTATCAGACCATGATGCCATGACCCTAATAATTAACAGCAAAAAATCATGGCACAAAACACACATATATGTGGAGATTGAATAACATCCTATTAAATGAAAAATGGATCCAAGAAGACATGAGAACAGTAATTAAGGAATTCTTGGAAGAGAATGAAATGAAGACACAACATACAGAAACCTCTGGGACAGCATGAAAGCATTCTTAAGGGGAAAATTTATTGCCTTGAGTGATCACATTAAGAATCAGGACAGATCCCTAACAAATAAACTTATGCTCCAACTCAAATCTCTACAAAAGAAATAACAGTCTAATCCCAAAGCCAGCAGAAGACAGGAAACAATTAAGATCAAAGTTAAAATCAATGAAATTGAGAACAAAAAAACAATAAAAAGAATTGATAAAACAAAGAGCTGGATCTTTGAAAAACTAAACAAAATTGACAGATCTCTAGCTAATCTAACTTAAAAAAAGGAGAAAATCAAAGCAAATCAACAAAACACCAATGAAAAGGGGGTGATCACCACTGACCCCCTTGAAATCAAACAGATTATGAGATCATATTTTGAAAAACTATACTCCTCTAAATCAGATAATCTGGATGACATGGACAAATTTCTAGACACATACAACATCCTCAAATTGACACAGTATGACATTGAAATCCTAAACAGCCCAATAGCAGGCACCAAAATCCATACAGCAATTAAAAGTCTTCCAAAGAAGAAAAGCCCTGGACCTGATGGATTCTCTGTGGAGTTTTACCACACCTTTGAAGAAGAGCTAACACCTCACCTTATGAAGCCATTCCAAGAAATTGAAAAAGAGAGAACTCTCCCAAACACTTTTCATGAAGCAACCATAACTCTGATACCAAAACCCAACACAGACACATCGAAAAAAGGAAAACTACAGACCAATATCCCTCATGAATATCAATGCAAAAATCCTTAATAAAGTTCTTGCAAACTGCATTCAAAAACACATCAAGAAAATAATTCATTATGATCAGGTGGGCTTCATTCCTGGTATGCAAGGTTGGTTCAACAGATGTAAATCAATACATGTAATTCATCACTTAAACAGAATTAAGGAAAAAAAATATGATCATCTCTATAGATGCAGAAGAGGCTTTTGATAAAATCCATCACCCATTAATGCTCAAAACTCTAGAGAAAATAGGGATCAAAGGAACTTAACTTCATAAAGACCATATATGCCAAACCCTCAGCTAGTGTAATACTTAATGGCGAAAGGTTGAAAGCATTTCCACTGAACTTGGGAACAAGACAAGGCTGCCCGCTTTCACCACTTTTATTCAATATAGTCCTCAAGACCCTGGCTGGAGCAGTCAGGCAAGAGAAGGAAATCAAAGGGATAAGAACATGACAGGAAAAAGTTAAACTATCCCTTTTTGCTGATGACATGATCCTATATCTGGAAGATCCAAAAACCTCCACCAGAAAACTGCTAGAGCTAATAAACATATTTGGCAAAGTAGCAGACTATAAGATCAACACCCATAAACCAATAGCTCTCCTATATGCCAACAATATTAGGACAGAAGAAGAAATTAGGAAATCGGTCCCATTCACAATATCCTCTAAAAGAATAAAATACTTGGGAATTAATCTAATAAGAAAAGTAAAAGACCTCTACAATGAAAATTATCGAACACTGAAAACAGAAATTGCAGAAGATCTGAGAAGATGGAAAGATGCTCTTGGTTATGCAGAATTAATATAATTAAAATGGCCATTCTGTCAAAAGCACTGTACAGATTCAATCCCCATCAAGATTCCAATGTCATTCTTTACAGATATAGAAAAGCAATTCTCAAATTGATATGGAACAGCAATAACCCAGAATAGCCAAAACATTACTGAGCAAGAAAGATGAAACAGATGGTTTTGCAATACCAGATCTAAAATTATACTATAGAGCTGTAGTATTAAAAACAGTATGGTATTGGTATCAAAATAGGAATGAAGACCAATGGAGTATAATAGAAGACTCTGAGATCAACCTACAAATATTTAAACATCTGATCTTTGACAAAGGGGGTCAAAATATAACATGGAGGAGAGACAGCCTGTTCAACAAATGGTGCTGGACAAACTGGACAGCCACTTGCAGAAAACTGAAATTAGATCCTTATCTCTCACCATGCACAAAAATAAAATCTAAGTGGATCAAGGAATTAGGAATTAACCCAGCTACCATACAACTACTTGAAGAAAAATTAGGACCAATATTCCAGCATATGGGAGTTGGTAATGACTTCCTCAACAAGGATGCTAAAGTGAAAGAATTACAGTCAAAAATCAATGAGTGGGATGCCATGAAACTAAAGTTTCTGTGCAGTCAAGGCAATAGAACAGTCAAGAGACAACCTACAGAATGGGAGAGAATCATGGCCTTTGATCCCTCTGACACAGGACTAATATCAAAAATTTACAAAAAACTCACTAACAAAAACACAAACAATTCAAGCAATAAATGGGCCAGAGAGCTCAACAGAAACTTCTCAACAGAGGACATTGAGCAAGCCATTGAATACACGAGAAAGTGTTCTAATTCACTGGTAATCAAACAAATGCAAATCAAAACTACATGAAGATTTCACCTCACTCCAGTCAGACTGGCAAAGATGAAGAATACAAACAATAATAAATGCTGGAGGGGTTGTGGGGAGATAGGAACACTAGCACACTTTGGGTGGAATTGCAGAATGGTCCAGCTGCTCTGGAAAACAGTGTGGAGAATCCTTTAAAATTTAGGGTTGGATCCACCATATGATCCAGCTGTCCCTCCTCTTGATATTTTTCCAGAGGAGTCAGCTCAATACAGCAACATAGGAAAATCCATGTTCATAGCAGCTCAATTTACAATAGCTAAATTATGGAATCAACCCAGATGCCACTCACTGGATGAATGGATCCAAAAACTCTGATATATATATATATATTCAATGGAGTTCTACTCAGCTATTAGAAACAATGATATTACATCTATTGAAGGTAAATGGATGGCATTGGAAGAAATCATGCTGAGCGAAGTGTTAGCCAAACCCAGAGAGTCAAGGGCCAAATGGTGTCCCTCATTTGTGGAGGCTGGACCTAAACCCAGGCTTGGGAGTAAGGTAGACAAACTCATGTATTAGATCCATAGAACAAAAATGCAAAATGTTAATATTTATGAGATATAGTTGCAAGATACTTCATAAGATATTTGAACAAGCTGTGCTGCACACCTGTACAAAAAGGTAAATGTTTAATCCCATTGTCAAATATTTTGAAGAATAACAAGGGATGATAGGAAGGGAGGAGAAGGGGAAATGTTGGAACTGAGATAAAGCAAGGTACATTCCAAGTAGTTATAAATGTCACTGTATATACTATAAATATATATATATACATATATATATATATATTTATAAATGTTCTTCATAGGTATAAGAATTATGTCACTGTATTTGGGTTTTTTAAGGAAAAATATAGGACCCAGAAATAAGGCAATGGATCAGGGGATAGGAGGAGAGAGATAGAGGAGTATGTGGGGGGGATATTGACCAAATTGTATTGCTGAATTGTGTGCATCTAGGAATATGTGACAACTAATCCCAACATTATGTAAAACTATAGTGCACCAAGTAAACAAACAAACAAAAAAACATGGTGGCTCAGGAGGCTGAGGCAGGAGGATCACAACTTCAAAGCCAGTCTCAGCAATTTAGCAGACCCTATGCAACTCAGTAAGACTCTGTCTCAAAAATAAATAAATAAATAAAATAGCTGGGGATGTGGCTCGGTGGTTAAGCACCCCTGGGCTCAATCCCTGGTTACCCCCCCCCAAAAAAAATCTTAAACAGGAATTTCCATCCAGATATTCACCTTTCATTTATTGTCTGGATATACATTCAGTTAACTGGCTAGAAAACATTTTTCTTAAAGGTTTGCCTTTCTTTTCTGCCACTACAACTTTTTAAAAGGTCTCTGGCTACAAACGATTCATAATTTTAAACTAGAAAACATGGGAGTGAGTTTAAAACAAAGCCAGGAATCCTACAAGTTCTGAATTAGTAGAAGCTAAGCTTGTACTGTAGCAGTAACAAGAGTCAGTCACTCCTTCGCCAAAGGTTTATTGCCTCGGCCCCGTGCAAACATTTTCAGTGTGTTAATGAATAAAACAACAGTCCTGTCCTTCCAGAGACAGAGGGGAACCGAGTGTCTGCTGCTGCTGCTGCACACAGTTTAGAGAAAGGGCCAAGGCATGGGCCTGCGAGTGCGTGGGTGTGGAAGGTGACTCTGAGGTGGTCCAGTCAGGACACGGTAGTGTGGCCAGACGTACAGGAAGTAAGAGGGCCCTGCAGGGTGCAGGATGGAGGGATTCCAACAGAGGGAAGGGCGAGTTCCCCATAGGAGGCCTCCAGGCACAGCTGAAGAGCAGGGAAGGGGTGCCCAGCAATGGGTCCACACCTGAGCAGGAGGGGGAGGCAGGGACAGAGCTCCTGGGGCAGGAGAGGGTGGGGTGGGGGGTCAGCCAGGAAGGATGGCAGGAACTCTGGTTTTCACTTAGTGAAACGGAGTGCCCTTGGGGGACTATGAGCAAAGGATGGGCATGCTCTGTTTTTTGGGGTATTTTTTTTGTTTTGTTTTTTTGGTTTTTTTAGATTTAGTACTGGGGAAAAGCATAGGGGTACTTTACCACTGAGCTACATCTCCAGCTCTTTCATATTTTATTTGGAGACAGGGCCTCACTAAGTTGCTGAGGTTGGTCCCTAACCTGAGATCCTCCTGCCTCAGCCTCCTGAGGAGCGGGGATTAAAGGCAGATGCCACGTGCCTGGCTATGGCATAGTTCTGGAAGTGCCTTTGTGACTGCTTTGTTGAGAATGGACCATGGAGAGGCAGAGGCAGAAACAGAGTGGTCAGTTAAAGGCTAAGAGACGAGGGTGGCTGGGACCAGAGAAGAGGAAAGGAAACGGGCTTCCCGGATACCCTCCTTAGTCTGTGGAGCCTTAGACACTTGGTTCTCTCTGTACAAAAAGGTTTATTTGGCAGTGTTATTAATTGACTTTTTACATCTCCTGGGAGCACATGGAAGACAGGGCCCCTGGGTGTGTTTCATTGTCACTGAGAGGTTGAAAGGCTGACTGGCCGGCCAGGGTCACTGCGAGAGAGCAGACACGGACGCATTTAGTGTAGTTTCCATTTAATGCTGAATTACGGCTCTTTAATAGTAATGCATTGCTCCTATCAAAGCATAAAGAATTTTACGTTCTTTAAATCTGAATATTGAAGAAAAATTCCAAACTCTTTAAACCCGTGTTGACAAGAAAGACGGCTACGGCATCAGAAGCGCTCGCTCACACCACACTGTCCAGCGCTTGCTTTCTAACTGTTTCCCTTGGGCCAATCTCACCTCTCCACGTATCTGTGCATCCCTAACCATCTCCCGACCTCCCTTACCTCTGGTCAGGAGTCCACTTGTACCTTGGGGTCTCGTCTGCGTCAGTCTTGTCTGAATGCACATGCTCTGTGCAGGTTGAGAAGTTTAGCAGCATCCCAGTCTCCACCTACTAAGGCCCTGTCACCCCACCCCAAATTGTGACAACCCAAATCATCTTTAAATATTGCCCAATCCCCCTGGGGAGACAAAATCACTCCCAGTTGGAAACCACCGCTGGATCTCCGATCCCCTAATCTGCAGGCCAAGGAAGCGTGGTCCAAATCATCCCGTTCAGTTTGCACAGCCCCAGTCAGAACACACGCTGGTCAGACTCAGGCATCCAGGTCCTGATTTTAAACGCTTCAGGTCTGCTTGCCCTTCACTACCCACGTTCCTAAAGAAACAAGATGCTTGATCTGTGAAAAGGGAGCGATCGGTGCGAAATTAATTCAAACAGAAAAATCCCGGAGATCGCAGTGCTCTGGTGAGCACCTCCACGGGGCTTTGTCTCGGTCACTGTGAAGTCCATGAAGGTCGGCGCTGGGCTGTTTGTACCACGGTTCCCTTACTAGGTTGCCCTGTGTAGACACCTTCAGGTCTGCCATCCTTGGTGCTTGGAGTGTGGCCCCGGACTGGCCGTGCTGACGTCAGGTGGGAACCCGTGAGAAACGCCAAACTCAGGCTCCACCTGGGCCACTGACTCGGATGCCCCTTCTACCAAGATCCCTGACCATCTGTGAGCACCAGACCAAGAAAGACTGAGCCGGTGAACCTTCTCTCCTGCAGCACACGCTAAATCGAGCAAAATGCAAGTTAGCCTTCTCCGCACAGGGAGAAATATTGATGTTGTCATGCTTATTATTTTATTTTCAACTTTTGTCTATTGATTGGAAAATCACAGAGAATGAGGTAAAGTCCACAGGGTAAGCGCTCTGCAGATGAGCCAGGAGCACCAGCCCCACACCGCATTTCCTAAGGCTCATATGTCAGTGACGAATCCATGACAGGACTGGGTGTGCGACTGATGTTGGGACGACAGTGGCCACTGTGTTCAACACATTTAGGAAATTCTTGGCCTCTGCTCTTCAGTGAGTATTACTTAGCGATCAAATCATGCTCTCTCCCCAGGATAACACTCCTGCAATAATTTTGAATAGTCGTGTTCTTAAAAAAAATACATATATATATAAGACCTTGGAAAAGTAGGTAGTCCAGTGATTTCAATTGCTAAACCATTCTTATTTTATGCTTCAGTTGTTTTAGATTTAATAAATACATTTTAAAATACAGACTTATTTTAAGCAAAAATAACTTAATCTCTTCCTATCCCTGACATTTTCACTCTTGATTTAGTAAAGATAATGACAGTAAACACAATGTTAAATGTTGAAGAGAAAGAAGAAATACTAAAAGTGTATTTTTACTGGTTTTGAATCATGTTCAGCACCCTTGTTTAAAAATATACAGTGAAGAGGCTGGAGTGGTGGCTCAGCATTTAAGGCACTATCCTGGCACGTGAGGGTACGCGGGTTCAAACCCCAGCACCACGTGCTCAGGAGAGTGTCTGAGCAAGAAAAGCCATGTGAAAAACTAAACTAAATAAAATTCGTTCTGTCTTTCTGTATCTCTCTCTGTCATTTATATATGTGTCTAACTGCAGAACACAAAAACCAGTGATAGTTAAAGTCTGAAGTTCCATTTGTTTCTTACCACAAAAATTCCTCAATAAAATTAAATACAGATTTCAGGGATTGCCATTAAGTGAGGAATAGACAGGAAAATGAGGTGATATGTACATTTGAAAGATGACTATTATTGTAAGTTTTCATACAAAACATCCAGATGATAGAGGACTAGACAGCCAAACTCCATCCAGTCGAGAAACCTAACCACACTGCTGCCCGGCCACCCTAAACTATGGTGAAAAACAAAATAGTTACAAAATCCCAGAGAGGTGCATGCAATGCAAGGGGAGCCGCTCTGGGAGCCAGGCTGGTCCTCAATCAGCCCAAGGAAAAACCAGCACCCTTCCATCACCCAGGTCTCCTACAAAGACGATGTTGGCAAAGCTAACTTCCTGTCCTAAGCAGGCAGGAAAGGGAGGAGAAAGGAAAGGACGTTCAGAGAACCTGGTTTCTCATTTTCCTCTCAGCTTCTGTGTGCAAGGTGGAAATGCACAGGGGTGGTCCAAAAGAAATGAAGACCAGCGAGGTTACCATTTGCAGTGATGGAAGCATCTACACCTCTTCTGAATGATGGATGAAGACATCGCCTCCCACCCTGGGCAGCCAGAGCTCCTCCCTGCGGATTTCCACAGGCTCAATAGCCCACCATGACTTCATCCCAGGCTGAGCTGACCTCTGCGGCCTGGCTTCCTTCTCATCCCTGCACTCTGGGGTCTGGCCGCCTTTATTCTACAGTTCTGCACTCCACCGGGCTCTGTTCTTGCACATTGCTAATCCTTGCTCCGCTCCCATAGCCATGAACCTATGAATATTCTCAACATTTAATCAATTGAGCCTTGGCTGACTTATCAACACATCTATTAAAAGAACGTAAAATACATTTTTTCATAGAAATGGGAAGATGTTAGGAAATATTGAACAAAGAAAACAAGGAAAGACTGCGGATCAAGAGAGGGCGTAGAGCAGAGTCAGCCTGAAACCAGGTATGCTTAGCTGTGCCACCCAGGATGCCCTCGACTATGGAAAATGCCTTTATTTTTCATTATTTTTCTTTAGGTCCTTATTTCTCATGACTTCACTCTCATTTCATGATAATAAGAGGCAAAAGTTAACTAGAGAGACTTTAGTTTTTCACCTCACATTTGCAGCCCTAAATGACTTCTCCAGCTCCTTTTCATAAATATCTCTTCCCTCCCAAAGCAAATACTGAATCCATTTATGTTCCTACTCTGTTTTCATCTCACTGACTCAATACATGACTGTAGATGCCCTATAAAGACATGGTGAGTTCTGGCGCTCTTGGGAAGTTTCCTTTGGTTCCAAATTTTCATCCCTAGAATTGCAGAGGCTTTCTGGGTCTCAGTTTCCTCATTTGTGAACTAGAGAACTGACCTAGGGGATCTTTATAGCTCATTCTGCTTTATGATTCTTTGTTCCAATGTAAATTTCTTTTAGATTGCCACTTAAATTGAGCAAACTTAAAATGTAACCAACAGGAAAGGTAAAGTTTATAATGATGTGGAGTGGTGCCTCACTGTGGTTTGCAGTTCTTTAATGATAAATGAAATTGAAAAAATTATGTAATTGGCCATTCATATATTTTTTTTTTAGAAATGTCAAGTCTAGTGTTCATATTTAAATTGGGTCATGTGCCTTTTGTTGTTAACATGTAGAAGTCCTTTATATATTCTGACTACTAAACACTTATTAGATGTATGATTTGCAAATATTTTCTCCTATTCTATAGTCCATCTTTAAACTTTTTTTTTTATGGTATTGAGGATCAAAGCTGGGCTGTTGCACCTATGAGGCAAGCACTCTACCACTAAGCTACATCCCAGCCCCATCTTTAAATTTTTGCAAATGTGTTTTTTGAAGAATAAAGTTTTCAAAATTTGTGAAACCTAATTTTTCATGTTTTCTTCTGTTGCCTGTGAGTCTGGCATGAAAGACTTGGTCAGCTTTCTGAGCCGTGAAGATGCACCCCAACGTCTTCTTCCAGTGTTTTCATAGGCTGAGGCTTCACTGAGTTGCTGATCCCCTGGGAGGTTCCATTTGCATGTGGAGGTGAGGAAGAGTCCATCTTCGTTCTCTCCCTTGTGATTATTTGGTTCTGCCATTTGTAGAAGGAAGCTGGCCCTTCTCCCCACCCGTGTAGAATGGTCTTGGTACCCTGGCTGAGAATGAGTCCTCAGGTTTTTAGATTCATCCCTGGACTCTCGATTCTCTCCCACTAACCCCCACACTGTGCCTGAGACAGGGCCACTGTGCTTTGACTATGGAGCCCTTCAGTAAGTTTTGAAACAGTGACACCTGCATCCTCTAACTTTGCTTTTCTTTTTCAATACCATTATGGCTGTTCCGGGGCCCCTGGCAGTTCAGCATGAATTTGAGGATTAGCTTTTTCACTTCTCCTAGAAAGACTCTGGAGCTTTGGCAGGATTACCTGGAGCCTGCGCATCATCTGGAATATGGCCCTCTTAATGATATTGGCTCCCCACGCATCATCGTGATGTCTTGCCATTTATAATGTCTTCTTTAATTTCTTTCAGCCGTACTTTATAGCTGTCAGTGCACAAGTTTCCCAGCTCTGCTAAGGTCTAATTGTGTCCCTTCAAAATCCATATGTTGGGGAAAAGAAAAAAAGTCCATATGTTGAAGTCTAATCCCAGGTGTTTTGGCATTAGGAGGTGAGGCTGCTGGAAGGTGAACAGACCAGGAGCGCAGAGCCTCATGAACAAGATTTGAGGACACGTATAGGAGGCCCCAGGGAGCTGCCTCCCCCTTCTTTCTAGGGTGTGTGCCTGCTGGATGAAGAAGTGGCAGCTATAAACCAGGAAACAGGCTGTGGTAGACTGCAGACTATTAAATCCCTTTGATCTGCTCTGATCCCTGCCATAGAGCTGCCAAAACCCCTGGCATTCCCTGCAACACAGACGTTTCGGTTGTAATTCATAATGAGTTTCTTTGATAGCTCCTGGGTTTATACTAATGAACTTACCTGGGGCAGGAGCTTAGACTGAGTCAGAATGGGATCAGTCACAGAAAGACAGTTAGAGGATTGGAGGGTTGGAACTTTTAGCCCTGCCCACTAACCTCTTGTGGGTGGGAAGAGAGCTGAAGGTCAAGTTCTACAGGTGCTCTTAAACAGCAGGATCTGGGAGCTTCCAGGTTGCTGAACATGTGGAGGTACTGCAGGGCAGGTCTCCAGAGAAGGCCCTGGAGCTCCACAGCCCAGTTCCCCGCCAAACCCTGCCACAATCATCTCTTCATCTGGCTGCTCCTGTCGTTGGTTATAGCCTTTGCAACAAATCAATAAACATAAGTAAATGTTTCTGAATTCTGTGAGCCATTCTTGCAAATTAATTGACCCTGAGGCTGAAGTCACAGGAACCTGAGTTTGTAGCTGTTTGGTCAGGAGTCAGGTGGAACCTGCTATTGTGGGTAGCATCGGAGTGGAGGCAGTCTTGTGGGACTGAGCGCTCAATGTGTGGCATCTGACACTGTCTGTCACTGATGGTGTCAAAATTGAATTAAATTATAGTACACCCAGTAGAAGTCCACCAGAGAATTGCTTGGTGTGTGGGAAATACACCCCGCACCCACCCATCCACACACACCTACCTTGGTGCAGAAGTTTTTGGTGTTAACTGTAAAAATAGAAAGGAAAAATGGCTTGTTTTTCCTTTTGGGGGGTCCTCCCCAGACACCAAATCTTAGACATTTCAGCCTCTCGGAAAGTGATAAATTCCTGTTGTTTATCAGCTAATATAATATAGTATTATATATAATATATAATATTTTGTTATACTAGTCTAAATGGACTAAGATGTCAATCTTGGTTCAATTTATTCTTAGGTATTTTTTTCTTTTGGACACTATTAGAACTCATATTGTTTTCTTAAATTCCTTTTGGATTATTTCTTGCTGGAATACAGAAACACAGTGAGTTTTGTAGGTTTATCATATACCTTATAATTTTGTGGAATTTATTTGCCCTAATAGTTTGTTGCTGTTTATTTGTTAAATTCTTTTGTAGATTCTTTGGGATGTACCGCATTTAGAATTATACTATGAATGGAGATAAGTTTACTTCTTCCTTTCCAATTTACAGGTCTTTTATTTCTTTTACTTGCCTAGTTGCTCTGGTGAGGACATCCAGGACAGGTCTGAGCAACCATGGCAAATGTGAGCCTCCTTATTTTGCTCGTGATCTAATGGGACACCTTTTAGTGTTCGATGTGATGTTAACTGGAATTTTTTGAATGTCCTTTTTAGTATGGAGGAAGTTCCTTTCCATTTGGAGTGTGTTTGTGTGTGTGTGTGTATTATCATGAAGATGTGTTGTAATGTTTTTTCTATTCAGAATTGTGTGTGTATGTTTTATCATAAAAGGGTATTGGAAATTGTTAAATGTTTTGTCTATCAATAAGATGATCTTTTCGTTTAAGCTGGTTTTGAGTGAATTTCTGTCACTATTTTAGCACAATTTTTAGCATTTTTTATTTTTCTCTTGTTCTCTTTTAATAGAAATTGGTTCAACAAGTGATAAATTTTCTTTCAATGAATACCAACAGACAATTAGTTTATCAAAGAAGTCCTGAGAAGGAATTTCATTAGATGACTGATTTCATTGGCTTCAGTAACACAATTACATGAATTTGATTTGCATCAAGCTGTGGAAGGCTGTGCTCTGAAACAATGAGAAAAATAACTTATTTGTGGTTTTGTTCTAGCATGGAGAATCAACGTTGATGCAAGCAGAGCTGAGAAAAGGCACCATTTTTTTCTTGGTATAATGTACTCTTTTTGTTCGGACAGAATGAGACAACCCTTGTTTGTATGAATTTTCCCTTGAGGACCTCACTGGGCTGTTGGCAGAACTTGTCCAAAATCTGAGGTCACAGAAATTAATTTTTCTGCGGAAAGATCTATTGAATGAGAATAGATATTTGAAGTAACATAAAATAGTAATAGCAGCATATGGAGATGGAAGCCAGAGAAATGTCAGCGTTCCTCACATCTGAAACCTGTGGTACATACATCCTTTCCTTGTGATTTTGAGAAAAGATTTCCAAGTGTAGAAATTAAGAAGAAAGAGGTGGGCCCAGTTCTGTCCAGTTAGCACCCTCGGGAGCTCCACAATTCCCTCTGCTTCTTATTTGTGCACCCATTCTTTAGACACGACCACAAAAGAAGAGAAATATTCCCAAAACAACATCCTGCTTTTTCATGTGACAGATAAGTGTCAGAAGAGCAATGTTGTCATTCCCTTAAATTTTCTTTTAATCTTTCACATTGAAAAGCATTTATGTTATTCTCAATTTTCTTCATCCTTTAAATGAGACGAGGCCTGGGGTGTAGTGCAGTGGTAGGGCACTTGTCTGGCATGCATAAGGCTCTGGGTTCCAGCCCCAGCACTGCCAAAAATGAAAACGAAACAGAAAATCTCTGATTATTCCCAGGACCACTAAACAGGACAGAAAATGTGGAAATGATCACCACAGTTAGAGGTCAGAATGGAGAGGAATGAGAGCCAGAAGCAGAAGGGAGCTACTTATACACATGTTCACGTGGATAATCTGGGTAAATGCTCAGGGATATTTTGGAGAGAAAATGAAAGTAAGTTCCTTCCCCTTCCACTTTCTGAAATGTCTTTATAATTAGGAGCCCATCGTTTTGTTAGTTCTGACTGCAGATCTGTAAGATTCTTGTAAGAAGAAGACCGTGATTATTACAAGAGGTGTCATTTGTACTGTTGATAACAAAGTCCATTACCAGCCATACCAGAGCCTGGAAAATAAGAACATTAGTGCACTTCCTACCATTTGCCAGCAGCGGCTCATGAGGGTCATTTCCCACAGAGAGATAAGGGCCATTATACTTATTGTTCACCACCCTCCAAAGAGAAAAGAGGACAAAAAGATCCCAAGTAATTTCCTGTAACAGACTTAAAACCCATTTCCCCTCCCTAGCCATTTAATATGATAAATTCAAAGACTTTTAGAACAAGAATGTACTAGAAGTCCTAATTGTTAAAATTGGATTTCTAGCAAAGCTTTTACATTTTCTCCAAATGCTCAATAGGATTAAATATTAATCAGCTGAAACTGAGAAATATCTGCAGAACCAGTGCCCTGCAACTTCCTTCAAGGAGTATTTACATTGCTAACAAGTTCCTTGCTGGGCCTTAGTGGGCTTTGAAGCATGGATGATCAGTGGCCGTGCCAGCTTGTAGCATGCAGACTGGCCACTCCACCTTGCATTTTTCATCGAGGGAGTTCATAAAAAGAAATGTGTGCCACTGGCTGCTTGCACTGTCCTTGACCCAGCCTAGGCTCCTGCTCACCTCTCACTTCTAGAAGAATCAGAAGAAGCAGCAAAGCTTGAAGTTGGTGCCACTAGAACAAGCATCAACTGAAAACATAAATAAATAAGCAGATGCAGCATGTAGTGGGACCCACAAGACTGGCTTTAAATATGAACTTGGCATCCTGACAGCATGTACAAAATTTAATAGGGTGTGTTGCTGCCCTGTTGAGGTTTTTATTGCTATCATCCATAAAACACCACCATAAAATGCTCATCTTGATATTCCCTTAATTTAAAAAAAAATTTAAGAGAGAAGGACAGTGAGAGAGAGAGAGAGAGAGAGAGAATCAATTTTTAATGAGTTTTTCACATGGCTTTCATTGCTCTGACACTTAGTTGTGTATGTGGTGCTGGGGTTTGAACCTGTGTACTTGAGCATGCCAGGCAAGCGCCCTAACTGCCGAGCCACCGCTCCAGCCCTATTCCCTTAATTTTTAATTTTAAAATACTTGTGTGTACAAATAGTGAAGTTTCCATTACAGCGAATGGCTGATATTGTGAAAATTAATCAGTAAACAATAGTATAAACCAAATCAGACACTCCAAGCCAGGTCACACAAAGTCACTTATTCTAGAAATTTGATAGTAGTTGTCCAACTTAAGTGCCAGTTGTCCCCTTTCAATTAATGGTGGAGCCTTACATCACAGGGGCCACTTTTTTTGTAACCGTTTTTGAAAGAAGTCCTTCAAAAGCAGAAAGCACTCCTAACACGTGTGCGATGGCTGCTCTTTGCATGGTGAGCTACTCTTAGGAGCATTCTCTGGGGCGTGGTGAGGTCTTGCGGGTGGAGGGCATGCAGCCTTGGTGCTTCTTGCTGCCCATGTGCCATCTCACTGGGAGCTGGAGAAAATAAAGGCCCTCACTGTAGGGCCATGGGAGCCAGTGGGCAGCACTGTTGAGTAAGCTCCAGCCGGGACTTCTTGCCCTATGTGAACCTTCTCTTCACTGTTCTCAGAGGCCTTTGCCTTCCCAGTAAGGCCCTAAAATGTGACTGGGTTTCAGAGGGTATACACAGGACCTGAAACTTGGAAGTAAGTGGGAGAATTTGGTGCCTCCTTGACTTCTAGTGACTGAGCCATTTCACTTCTGCGGAAGAGGCCACCTGTAGGTGCCTGCAGAGGAGATGTGGGCAGGCCTGCAGCCTTCAGCTGTCAACACTATGCATTGGCCTGAGGATCCCTGGACTGTGCTGCCACACATGGTAAAGGGACCCCATTTAATCTCAGGACCCAAGATGTCATGTCTTGATCTTCTGGGCTTCACATAATGTTGGCATAGACAAAATCCAGGCACTGAAACATCAATTTGTATGATTTGTATTTTAATATAAACATAAAGTCTATATAGAACGCATTTCGAGTGCCCCCAGTTTTAATTTTTGAGTAAGCTTTTTATACTTGCATTTGTGTTAGTATTCAGGACTCCAGGGGGTTGGGGCCAGGCTGTGCTTGGTGGAGCACCGGAGCAGAGAAACAGTGGTTGGTTCTACAATTTTCCTGCTCATGAATGGAAGGTCTGTGGCATTCCTGATGTTGGTGCAGCACATGCGCTGAAAGCCGGGTGCAGGTGGCTCTCTGTTCCACCTCACAGCCGTTCCTGTAGCGTCCTGGCTCAAGGCTCCGCTTCCAAGGACCTCAGTTATTCCAGCTGTAAATCAAGGAAATCAAAATGATTCCCAAGGTCATCTTCAGCTCTGAATCTCCGCACATCATGTTCAGTTAGTCCCTACAGCCAAAAACACAGAGTTCACTGCTTTCCTTTATTCATTCTGCAGTGCTGTCGATGTGCCCAACACCGTTCTGGGGTCAGGATATGTGGCAATAGGTGGCAGGTCTACTGTCATAGAGTTTAAATGCTAGTGGAGCAGAAAGAGAAAAAATACACAAATTAGTACAACTGTAATATCAAGCTGTCTGGTTTGCTACCAAAGAAACATTTAGCAGGATAAAGGGAAAGAATCCACTTAGAAATGGAATCTCTTAGGGTTAACTGTTCTTAATCGATATTGTTTCTACAGTCTGTCATAGCTTTTGCTTGATCTATGCTGAGATTTTTATTTTTCTTACAATTATAGCAGTTCCTTGGCTTCTTGAATCTACATTTAAATGAGGTTCCCACTTAAATTATTCTGAAGCATAACTAGCTCTACCCCCTTCCGAGGAACAAAGTACAGTAATTCAGTGCTAAGAGGCTTTAATTTTAAAAAATAATCTATCCTTTTTTATGCTCTCAGCAATGCAGATGAAGAGGCAAAGACAAAAGAAGGGTAAATAGGTTTTACAGCATGGATTTGGGCACAGAAGGGTTATGATTATGTGAACTTTCCCTGTGGCTGCTGTTTCTCAGACAGAACGTTGTGAACGCCAATGACTCTTCCTTGTCTGGGGACGGTCCTGGAGCACCAGGCCCAGAGCCCTGCTCTTCCGCCATCACCCTGCACCCCTGCCTGAGCTAAGGGCTGCAGCAGCAGACTCCAGAGGACTGAGGCCCATCAGAGCACACTTTTTGATGTTTAACATGAAGGGACCTAGAAATAAGGCATCTGACTCTCTGAATGACGATTGTTTGAAAGAGGTTTTGGGCACCTGTACTGGGGTGTGGAGTAATGAACTTCCTGATTCTCCATTATGCATCTTCATCTCTCTGTTTTTGGTTCAAGGAGAGAGCCTGGGATGGTTTAAAACATTTCACCTGATTTAAGCTAGTGGGGACCCTTATACCCTTTGTACTTTGAAGCAATTGCACGAGGCAACTCTTTGTAATTAAAGTGCCATTGCAAATTTGGATGCCTCTGTCTTAGAGACCACTGAATGACACTGGTATGCAAAACAGTCTTTTGATCAATAATATTGTTACAGTTCAATTATTCACAGGCCTGAGATATTTTCATCTTTAGACACATAGGAGGCTGCCAACAGGAAGCTCCATTGAGATGCCCCATGGCATCTAAACAACTTCTAAAATGACTCCCTCTCTTCTTTCAGAGCCACTCCTCCTCCTAATCCCTAACTTCAGGAAATTTCTTTACCGCTTATCCAGAGACTAAGCATCTATTATTTCTTCCTTGCACTCTCCCCCCCACTTCCAATTCATCATCAGATCTTGTTGACTCTCTCTATTGAATACACCAATTTCTCTCCATGTTTTTGCTCTTCTCATTTATTTAAACCATGATCTCATGCTATGATTATGCAATATAACCTCAATTCCCTCCTGCAGTCTTGCCCTCCAGTCTTGCCAACTTTATTCACATTTCTAAATTGCATTTCTAAAATTCAACTTTCCTTGTTTAAAATTTCTACACAGCTTTCCATTGTTTTCAGGATAGATTAGATCACCTTACCATGGCCTACTTGCTGCTGCAAGAGATGGCCCCTATACCTCTCTAGCATTGTCTCCCAGCATGACTCTTCTCTCAGCTAAGCCACACTTCACTCATGTGTCGCCTATATGACCCTCAATTTGATAATCACTCTGAATCATGTCTGATAGACAGGACTGTATAAAGGTCAAGGTATAGGAGCACTAAAAAGTGTTTATGGATTTGGCAATTATAAACTTACCTACAGCAATTTTAAATAAGGCATGGAATCAGAAAATAAATTACAATGCTTTAAATAGTAGGTACCAGACGTAATGAGGAAGTGGTCCCAAAATGAATACACAGCTCCTTGAACTCCTCAAGTATTGAATAAATTAAACAGGTGCCATTTACCAAGCACGGAACAAGGTAGAGGGACACATAACTCCAAACTGATCCTCGAAGTTCAGTAAGACTTAGCTAAAGAAACTGTCACAGGTTCCCCAATCTCAATCTGCTCAGAGAGTATCAGGAAAGCAAAGGGCTGGAAGAAGGACATTGGCAAGGGAGCAGAGAAGATCTCAAGCAATCTTGTAATATTAAAGCACAAAAAAGAGAAGATGTGAAATAGCAATAGATTAGGCTCTTGGAGAGGGAAGAATTGGATCATAGAAGGCCATCTTTGCCATGTCAAGTACTTAGACCTTATTTTTTTAGAAGATAAAAGGCCATGTAAAAGCTTAGAGAGGAAGAGAAATAGAGCTCAATTTTCATCCCTGATAGATTGCTCAGGCACAGGGTGGAGAGCTTTTAGGGGAACAGGAGTGAAGGCAGAGAAGACAGAGCTGGTAGGAAAACAGAGGGAATCAGAGAAGGAGATAGAATCAAGATCTTCCTGAGTATGTGCAGCTCCTGGCTGACCACATTGCTAGACAATTTTTTCTCCACTTCATACTTCAGAAAACGAGATGACAGGAATGGCACTCTTTTCTGGTAAAGTTGAACAGAGCACACATCCCTCACTTGGAGCTTGGAATTGGCAAACTTGAAATATTCATTTTCAAAGGATTTCAATCAGAACAGCTTATATGGGGCTGGAGCCATGGCTCAGCAGTGGAGCACTTGCCTGGCATGTGTGAGGACCCGAGTTTGAACCCCAGGACCACATACGCAACTAAGTGGAGGAAAAACAAAATCCAGATAAAAATCTAAATAAAATTGATTCTCTTTCTCTCTCTCCCTCCCTCTCTCTCTTTAAAAAAAAATTTAAAAAAAGCTTATATGACCAATTAAGCTATAGACCTTGAGCTGAACCATCAGTAGGAACATTGTATTGGTTGTTTAATAGATAAAAAATAAATAAATGTAATCAGTTTGTATGCATGAGTTAGTGTATGCACATGTATTCACAAGATTTAGACACCGAGATCCTTGAAGCAATGACACCCACTCAACATCCATATTTTGGTTTCTAAATATCTTTAAAAATATAAAAAGGATGGCCACTTCTATAGAAAAGTGGCCAATTCCAGGATCAAATCAGGGAAAATACAAGATGAGCCTGAAGTGCCTTGTAGTTCCAGGGAGTAAGAGAGTGCTCTGACAGGAATGGGGCATTAAAAGGATCAGAGATGACAATGAAAGGACTCACAAAGACCAAAGCCCCAATCGCTTGAGCAATGAAATAAGTGACAAGGGTGCTGGATTATAGCCCATAGAACAAATGAACACCCAGGAGCCCATCCAAATAAAGCTAAGCATTTGAAGAAGTCTATCTGCGAAACGCCACCTCTTCCATACAGAATTATAATGAGTAGGTGCAAAAAGAATAAGGGGAATACAAAATCACCACGAATCCAACACCGGAATAGTAAATGAAAGTTCTAGGAGAGCCAAGCATCCAGTACCCTCTCAAGGTATTTTTCCCCAGGATATTTATTCCTTAATTATAAAGAGAAAATAGTATCACTGCAGTGGGGAAACCCAACCGACATTGCCTTAACTAAGTAGTCAAGGCAGCATCACAGGAATAAACCCTGGTGACATTGTGCGTTCCTTAATGGGACTCCCTGAGGTCACAGTGTCACTTCTGTAGTGTTCCCGCCCATCTAACCATGAGAAGACAGCAGAGGAACTCACACTGAGACACATTCTACAAAAGAACAGACCAGGACTCTTCAAGCCATCAAGATGAGGGAAGGCCAGGGAACGGCCACCAACAAGAAGACACTGACAGCTGACCCCACTGTGGGGCACTGGGCAGGGCCATGGAACAGAGAAGGACGTTAGTGGAAAAAAAACAGACAAAGTGCAAAACCTGCTCAAAAGTAACACAGCAGTGTTAATCGCCTGGTGTTGCTGAAGGTGCTGTGCAGGTGTAGACAAGACCTCACACTTGATCTTGCTACAGAGATGCTTGCCTTAGGGAAAGCTGGGGACAGAGAAATGTAACTTCCTGGTCTATTTTTGTAACATTTTTTTGCTGATCTGAAATTATTTAGAAATTAAAAGCTTAAAAAGAGCAGTGGCTCAGTGCCCAGCACTTGCCCAGCACTCATAAGACCCTGGACTGGAGCCTCAACCCAGGAAAGAGAAAAGCAATGGAAGAAATATTGTAGTTTTCAAAAGAAGATTTCCAGGCAACATCGAATTAATTGAACCATATTAAGTAAGTATAAATTGTTTTCTAAAAATATTCATCAAGCCAGACATGGTGCCACATATCTATAAGCCCAACTATGCAAGAAGATCAAAAGTTTGTGGCCAGCCTGGCCAGCTTAGTGAGAACCTTGTCTCAAAAATAAATAAATAAATAAATAAACAAATGGCTAGGTAAGAAAGAAATTAAAGAAGATCTTAGAAGTTGGAAAGACCTACCATGCTTGGAAAGGCAGAATTAATATTGTCAAAATGGTCATACTACCAAAAATGCTGCGCAGATTCATGCAATCCTTTCAAAATATCATTCTTCATGGAACTAGAAAAAACAGTCCTAAACATCATATGGAAGAATGGGAAAAGACCCAGAATACCAAAGCAATCCTGAGTGAGAAGAGTCATGCAGGAAGCACTACAAGATCAGTCTCAGATTATACTACAGAGCTATAGTAACTCAACAGCGTGGCATTAGCACTCAGACAGATACAAAGACAGTGGAGTAGAAGAAAGGACTCGGAGACAAACCCACACATGTATAGTTGTCTGACCCTTGGCAACGTAAGCTGGAGAAAAGACAGGCTTTTTAATAAACAGTGCTGGGACAACTGGTTACCCACATGTGGAAGAATGAAGCTAGACCCTCATCTCTCACCCTGTGCAAAAGTCAGCTTAAGGGTCAATGCTCTAATACACAGGGATAAGCACTGACTTCCTTCATAAGATTCCTAAAGCTTTAGAACCAGAATCAATAAGTGAGATGATATTAAATTAAAAAAAACTTCTGCACAAAAAATGAACAAAGGGTATAAAGGAGAGCCCACCGAATGGTACAGAATATTTGCCAACTATTTTTCCAACAAGGGAATTAATAAATTAGCAGGAAGAATATATAAGGCACTCAAAAAACTTAATACCCCCCAAAAATCCCAATCAATAACTGGGTAAATGATTTAAACAGACATTTCATACAAATGGCCAAAACAAATATATAAAAATTTTCAATACACCTAGCAATCAGGAAATGTAAATTAAAATTACACTGAGATTTCATCTCACTCCAGTTAGAGTGGCAGTCATCAAGAATACAAATTACAATAATTGCTGATGAGGCTGTAGGGGAACAGGTACACTTAGGCATTGTTGGTTGGGACTGCAAATTAGGACAATCACTTTGTAAACAGTATGGAGATTCCTCAAAACACTAATATAGAACCACCTTATGACCCATCTGTCCCACTCCATGGCATTGATCCAAAAGAATTATAATCATCATAGTGTAGTGCTATGGTCACGTTGATGTTTACAGCAGCACAATTCACAGTAGTCAAGTTCTGGAATAAGCCTACACATCCATCAACAGAGAAATGAATAAAGAAAATGTGATGCATATACGCAATGGAGTTTCACTCAGCCACAAGAAGAGGTGCGTTCTTCTGGTAAATGGATGGAGCTGGAGAAAGAACATCACGCTAAGCAAAATAAGCTAGACCCAGAAAATCAAGGGTTGAAGGTTTTCTCTCATATGCAGAAGCTAGTGAGGGAGTGAATAGAGAATAAGAAAGGGTAATCTCCTGAAAATAGAGGACAGACCAACATCGTAGAAGAAGTACGTGAAGAGGGAGGGAGAAGGGAGGGCCAAGGGAAGTACGCAGGAACCAAAGCTATCAAATGAAGCCATGTCCCTGTACTAATATAACACAGTGAATCCTGCTCGTATATAATTATAGATTACTACTGCTATTACTACCAACAATAATGAAACAGAAGGGGGATCATCAGAGTAGAGCGAGCAGGTCAGGTGGGGGGAGGGATAGGGAAGGTAGTAGGTAATGAGATTGATCGGCTCATGTTCACGGACAAATACTATAAAGTGAGTCCTGCTATTGGGTATAATTGTAATGCACCAACAAAAAATATAAAACTTTCTAAAAGGGCTGGGGATGTAGCTTAGTGGTAAAGTGACTCTGGGTTCAATCTTGGGTATCAAGAAAAAAAAAAGCCATCTCTACATCAAAGTTTTCTCTTCTCTCCCTCTTCTGTACTGAGCCCCGACTCAACAGAAGGGAACCCAGCACCCTGCATGTGGTTTTAAGTAAGCTCAGTGGAGTTTTAGACATTCTGAGCAGGGACAACAAAGACTCTGGAGGGGACAGGGGCTCGTTCAGAGTAGGTTTGTGTAATAGGCAAGCAGACAGGTCATTAAGCCACTGGAAATGCCACGTGACCAAGGATTAGCGCAGTCACAGGCCTGCATGTGAGGACCAGTCTCCTTCGACACATGTGAAATAAGCCACTTTGGGGTCTCGGTCTCTGACTGGTTATCACTGCAAAGGCCGACTTCAAAGCATCTTTGTAAGCATTTCCTGATACAGAGTTTAGGGACTGCATGTTTGTGCTGCCCCCAATTAATACACTGTAGCCCTAACCCCCAGTGGGAAGGGACCTGGGAGGTGATTAGATTTAGACAAGGTCTGGGTGGAGGGCACACATGATGGGCTCCTAAGAGGAGAAAGGGTTTCTCCTTGCCACGTGAAGACAGGTGGAGGTCACTCGCACACCAGGAGGGCCTTCACTGGGAACCCTGATCCCAGACTCCCGCCTCAGGAACTGGGAGGGGTGACTGCTGTGTGAACCACCCAGCTAGGGATTTCTACTACAGCTGCCCTCCCCCAGCAACTCAAAAGCAAATCACGTGCCCATGCCAGGTAGATGCTGTCCACCGGCAGTTAAGGAGGGCAGTGGGAAGTCCTTTGAAATACAGGTCTGCAGGAAGCGCAGTCCTTTCGACACTCTGCTGCTGTTGTTTCAAGTGGACATTTGGGAAAGCAGAGTGCTGCTGGCCCTTCTGATGGGCACAGAGCAGTGTCCTATTTCTCTTTATTTGGCAGCTGTTGAAAACCGCTGCTGGGATTTAGGAACCTCCTACATAAACACCATGACAGACTGCTGACGCCGAGTCTAAATGTTGTTAATAATGTCTGGAGATAACTGCAAGGTGGCAATTAATTACAGGCCCTTCTGGCACTGTCCCCAGCTTGGCGTCCATCAGCTATCAGCAGAATGATGCTGAGAGATGAGCCCTGGTGCCTACGCAATGAGCTACCAAGCCTGGAGAGATCTCTGCCAGGCTCATGTGAAGGAGCTTCATCCCAGTCCCTTTCCCAGAACTGCTGGCTATTTCTGCTGACAATTAACTAAGAATGATCATTTACTGGAAACTATGCCTCCATATTTTTTTCTTGCTTTTTTTTTTTTAAAGTAAACCACTGCTTTATTTTCACCTCCTACAAATGGCAGAGCATGCTTCTTCTCAGGTGGTAAGTGATAAAGGGTAACATGCCCAAACATTGTCCTGGCCTTACACCCGCCTCCTCCGCCACCCCTGCAGTCTTCAGTCCACCGCACAGTCTTTTCCTAAGAATTTTAGAGTCTCCTCCTCCCTCCCGACCCTATGTGCACGGTGTGGAGAAGGCTGCTGGCTCCCTGCCATTGCTCCCTTCTCTGGATGCCATGGTCTTTGCTTGAATCATTACGACGGCTTCGAAGTGTGTCTTTGTTTTTGCAGCTTCTTTGAAATCCATTTTCTGCATGGCAACCAAAAGTAATCTTTCTAAACTGCCCATCTAACCAGATCAGCCTCCAACATAAGCACTGAAAGAGCTCCTCGCAGACCCAGGGACGAAGCAGAGGCTGCTGGCTCATCATCTTCACAATCCGAACCCTGAGCAGCTCCCTGCCCAGACCTTCACCACTCCACCCACTGCCCATGCACTCTGCAATTTTACATATTTTTTCTGCTCTGTCTTATTTATCTCTAGTTGAACTTTTCCATTACATCTATGGTGCAAACACTATTTTATGCGTGTGAGCGCTCAATAAGTAACTGTTAAATGGATTAATGAATGAATAAGAATGGCTATCCTTCACAAGGCAAGCCATTGTAAAAATTAACAATTTAAATTCAAATACAGAAGACATCCGCAATTGGCCATTATAATTTGACTTCAATGAGACAGGGAAATAAAAATTTAAATGATCATCCTACAGTCATATTTTAAATGGGATTTAAAACATTTTTGAAAGCATTATCATGAATATATTACTAAAAAAAGTGCAATTTTATTTTGTGCAAAATGAACTTAAATAGTTTCAGGATGGCTTAAATATTTTGGCCCCTGAAATATAACTTGGGTAGCATGGATATTTCTCTAACTGCGAAGAGAAACAAAACCCCTCTGCCTATTCAGTTCTACAGAGGAAAAGATTCTTACTTGCTTCATTAGAAACTTAAAGAAGATATCAGCTCAAGAGGGGAAACATTCCTCTTGATGGAATGCGAAGGGTGTTTTCTCCATTACACAGCGCTTCCATGCAAGTACAAGGTCCCTTCAGCCAGCAGCTCACAAATCTGTGGAAGTGAGAGTGTCCGTGTGTTTCCCAGGAAGTTTAGTACCAAGCCTGCTGCCAACCGCAGAGCACTGCCCCCATCGTCCTCCCAGAGGCAGACAGCAGGCACCCGAATCCTTACCCATCAGCTCTGTCATTTTAACTCATTTTAACCTAATGACTTTTAAGATATACTTCAATACTGTAAGCAGAGAAAGAAAAACTGTGTAGTCCAATAAGTAATTGCAACCCTTGTAGGACTACAGAGTGAGAAATTTGATCCCTACTGTAACTACCCTGCTATTTATCCGTCAATGAGCATTCGTACCGGTCACTGAAGGTATAAATTGCATTTTCTAATTTTTCCGTCATTGCTTTTGTCAGCTTTTTTGCCTCTGTGACCAAAGACCTGACAAGAACAATTTAGAGGAGGAAAGTTTATGGCACTGATGGTTTCAGAGGCCTCAGTCCACAGACAGCTGACTCCATTACTCTGGACCCCAGGTGGGGCTGAACATTGTGGAAGAAGGGTGTGGAGGAGGAAGGCAGCTCCGGACTTGGCCACCAGGAAGAAGAGAGCAGAGATACTCACCAGGGACAAAGTAAATACCCCAAAGGCACCCTCCCAGTGACCTCCTCCCCAGCCACACCCTACCCATCTACAGTTACCACCCAGTTAATTCAAGTAGATCGATGCGCTGATAGGGTCAAGACTCTCATAACCCAATCATTTCACCCCCAACTCCCTTGCACTGTCTCACACATGAGCTTTGGTGGGACACCTTTTATCTAATGTTTATTGTTGCTTTAGTTTTTGTGAAGTAAAGCATGAACTTCCTTTCTGCCTGTGTAAAGTATTCCAATGTGCAGGCTGCATCCTCAACAACATGGAATTATATAAATGGAGCATACAATAAGGACAAGAAACAGCTCAACGGTACCGCATTGGCGAGTCCCTGAAGAAATAGCCCAAACCTCTATTCATGTACTTAAGGATTTGAAGGCTAGTTCTTTTACCAACAGGTTTGCTGACAAACATTCCCAATTTCTGCAATCTAATCACCTCCCTGGTTTATGACTGATGGTTTCAAATTATTGTCCTAGATACATATCTCATACAATAGGAAATATCATCAGGCTACATTTTTTTCCTATTGCTGCTTAAAATTTAAGCCCGTTTTCCTACTGTATTTGAAGCTAATTTACTTGCTGGAAAGTAAATGATTTCCATGGAAAAATGTTTCCCAGAGAACAGAGAATGTATGAATCGCAACAGCTGAACTGGTTAGATCATGTGTCTAAGCCTGGTGTCCATAGGAGGCAAAAGTCCTGAGAGAGGAAAATTACCAATGGATAAGTCTCAATCAGCTGACAGAAAGCACAAAAGTTATGGACCACGAGGACCTCTTAACTACCTGAGTGTAAGCTCCGTGAAGGTAGGGTCTGTGTTTTCCTCCAATGTACCCAGTGCGCTGACTGGTGTTTGCGATGTGGGAGGTGCTTGCTAGGCATCTGTGGCGTAAATGACCAAGAGAATATGAATGAAGAAATGGAGAGGATAGAGCATCAGACCACAAAAACTGTCTTCAAGGATTTAAAAGCTATATTAACAATACTTAGAAGAGAAAATAGGAGACGTCTCTTGTAGAGCTTCAGATGGCAGGCTAAAGCCAGCAGACTGAAATTGCAGAAGCCCTGTTTTATAAAGCTACCACGAGCTATCAAGTGTGAGGGTTCTGAACACACAACCTAAGAGTGTGGCGCATTGGCATTTGGGAAAGCAACGGGAGCAGGATGGTTTCTCTGACCCCCTCCACCCTTCTCCCCAAGTAACCATAGGCCCCTTCTAACGTAGGTCCTGAGTCACCTCTGCGTCTGTCTCTGAAAATCGGGGCAAGGAGAAGAGCAGCAGGCCTTGCTGAGTCACGCCTAGTTCATTGTCATTGGATTCTAACCACCTGTGGCATCCTGTTTCCCCACAACCACCCACCGCTCTGTTGCACTTAGCCTGAGAACACATTCGTTCCTCTGCCTCTTGGAGTCTTCATTTCTGAAGGTTCCTGTGCCACATGAAATATATGCTAAGTAATTTGCATGTTTTAACTGTGTTACACTGGTTTTTATTATAGGTTTGATGGCCTTTAACTTTGAATATAAATTTTCTTTTTTAATAATAATTGATTGTGTGATCTTTAATTTCCTTTCCAAAACTGAATCCATTCAACGAGGATTTTTTTCTTTCCTTCTTTTTTTTTTTTTTTTTTTTTTTTTTTTTTTTTTTTTTTTTTTTTTTTTTTTTTTTTTTTTTTTTTTTTTTGGCTAATTACTAATCTTGCCATTTTTGTTTTATAACATTAGCAATTATTTTGCAGCTTTTATCTATCATTTACCATACTGGGTACATTCATTAGGAGAAAAGTCCATCTAATAATACAAATGGTGGTCAAAATATTGAAACATTTTATCCAAATAAAATCTCCTAAGTCACATTTCAAAAACTTGGTGGTGGATTTTCTTCAAATCAAAAAGTATATACACATTTTTCTATTTTTTGATTGGAAAAGGTACAATATAAAGTTTAGGACTTATAATGTAAGATAATTGGACAGATTTAATTACCAAAAATTCAAACTCTATATGGCAAAAACATTTTTAAAATTAAAAGAAAAATAGCACCTACCACAAAGTCCTGACAACCTTAATTCATGACATACAAAGAAGCATAAAAGGAACAAACCAACAGAAATTTAAACAAATAAAAATAATTATAGATGATACACAAGTGGCCAATGAATACTTCAAACATACAGCTTCCAACATCAGGGAAGCCCAAAGCAGAGCCCTGAGAAGTCAAATAATACTCACGCAGTCATTTAATTCTGGAGAATTCACAATCTTATGTGTGTGTATGTAAATACATATACACATACATACTTTAATATTTGTTTTAGGGGCATAATATAGAAGAACCAAAGAGACTGGGGCGTGGGTGCTGTGGGGTAACCATGGTTTAGGATCAAATGCACATCATTGTTACTTTATATGCATCAGTGATTGCAAATAACAGGAAGGTTAGTAGAGTGAGGGGAAAAGAACAGGGGGTGAAGGAGGGGAACACTGGGAGGTGAATTAGAGCAAGTTATTCTCCATGCTTTTGTAATTGCACCATTGTGTATTCTATCATCATTGATCTGAAAAGAACCAATAAAAAAGGGGGGTCCTGGGTTTGGGATGTTCCCCTTCACAATAGCAAATTCACACCAACAAGCAAGGTGTTGGGTTTGATCAGGAAGCAGAACCTCTGTGAGAGCTGTGAAGAATCTGTCACAGGAACTGACCCAGTGCTGTTGCGCATGATGGTGCCACATCACAGGGACTGGACCAACACCCTCGTGCACACTGGTGCCCTGGCACAGGGACCAGACCCGATGCCCTTGCGTCCTCTGGTGCTACATCACAGGGATCAGACCTGATGCCCTCGTGCACTCTGGTGCTGCATCACAGGGACTGGACCCAATGCCACTATGCATATTATTGCTGTATTACAGGGACCAGACCCGACACCCTCGTGCACACTGGTGCTACAGCCTGAGGGAGCTGCCCTGGATTTGCAGCAGGGTCTGCTCTCAGAAGGGCTGGCAGTCAGCAGGACAGTGGGTGTGACAATGAAAACTAGAACCCATGAGGACAAGCAGTTGCTGGCAGCTCTCCCCAGGAACCCAGAACTCCAGGTCTCCCATGCTTCTGACCCCCACCTGATGAGCCGGCCAGGAGCAGCACTGCTACACTTCCTCTTCTGGCCAAACCTGCACCTGGCCCAGGGTTAGAGAAGCAGGAGCTGCAGAGGCTGCCGGCCAGGCTGCTGCCCCACTCCGAGAGGCAGACAAGCCAGGTGAGCTGCAGCATCTGACCCAAACGAGGTTGCCACTGCACCGTACCCTCCCAGGGCACATAGCTTCTCCTGCAGACAGCTGGAGTCCACATCCCACCAGGAAGGGGGCTGTGGGAGCGTTGTTCCCCACTCCACAGGCACATACAAAGCGACTAATAAATAACAGAACAAGACTGTGATCATGTACCAGTACTTTCTGCGTGTCAAGCATGGGTGTCTGACAGCCAGCCTTTCAAGTGGTTCTCAAATTATCCTTACAATTTTCAGAAAGGGAAAGTCACATGGAAAGGCTGAACGTTGTCTCCACACTGGGCCAGTCTGATCTCAGAGCTATGTTTTAACCGCTACTTCATTGCCATCAAGCAGGTTTGGTGAGATCATATCATAGAAGGAAACTTAGAGTTGTGTTGCATTTTGATTTGCAAGAAGCACTGATCTATTTTGAGCAGGGCCACAAGGACTACAGGTGGGATTAATCTCAGATTTTCCTGAATGTTTAAAACAACAAACAAGCAATCAACCCCACACAATTTATAATGTAACAGTTTACAAATAATTTTACTAATAAATAGTCATTTCTTACAAAGATTTAAAAAGAGCATTATGACATTTTACAAGCTTTGTGATTCCTATTCTTTGTGATTGGTAAACGGCATTCCTAGGTAGTTAAGCATTGAAAATTCCAGGATGCAATGTCTGGAATGAATCTTCTCTGTGAGCCAGCACAAGGGAGACGGACCCTGAGTCTATTTAAAGTCAATAAGATTTCCACCCACCCCACTCTTGTCTGGAACAATGTTCTCATTTCTGGGCAGAAGGAGATGTTTGGAAATGTATGGGAATACTTCTCTTTGTCACCGAGATGCTGAAGAGACCTTAAGATAGTCAGGATGGTAAATCCCAAAGGGCACAGACTGGAGTCCTGCCCCAGTTGCCAACACTTCAGTAAGAAACCTCCGTCTCCACTTGTCTAACCCAGGACGGCATTTCAATGCCTGTTTAAACCTACAAGACTCTACTAAATCTATTGTCGTTGACAAGCTTTTAGCTTGGTCTGTGAAATTATGACTGCTTCTGCAATATATGGCTAAGCAAACAAAATTTTATGTGACCTTTCTTGAAAACAATTTTTCCGTGCTCCAAAATACAAAATAAGTGTAGGATACCTTCTGGTATACCAATGGCATGTGTGGAAATCGTATGGAAAAATTTGACAATATGTGCAAAAATGAATCTGTGAAAAGACTTCTTTGCATCAGTGTGTATGAGAGCAAGCAGCTGGGCACCTTTATATCTATTAATAAAGTCTTAGTTAAATAAATGGTGTCCTTTCCATGCAGCAGACAGAGAGCAGTAAAAGCGGTGGAGGGTCCCCTACCTGGTCAATGCTCCCATAGCCTAGACATCATGATTGTGGTATACACTACCGCAATGTGATCCTTACAGATGTGACCTAGACATCAAGTAAACTGGACTGGAAATTGAAGGTCTTTGGTATATTTCCAATTGGCAAGCCACCCTCCTATGCAGATAAAGGGTAGGGTGGGGTTATGGTCTTTGGGCGATTTCCGTGCAATCTAACTACTTTCAGGTTTCATTTAACGTCACGCCTTCAACCACCTGTCAATCATCTCTCTTCACTGCAATTGCCCAAACTATTGTTATCGTTCTGCAGTTTTATAAATCGCATTTTCTTGCAATCTTTTCGACTCTCACAAAGACCACGTTTCATTCAATATGAGACGTTGCTGATTGTAAGACACTGGTACTTCACAGTGTCTAAGTAAGAAGTAAACGACTGTCGATTAGAATGACACAATGATTTATCATTGACAATTTTTCTGCAAAATATTCTTGTAGACTTATTTAGGCTTCCCGTTTCGTCTCATATATTACTCCTGTGTGTATTTTAAAAGAAAATAAAAGTGAGACTAATGGACTTTTTCGATTGTCTTCGAAAGTGACATTTCGCTTCCAAATCACTTTGTAACAGCATTGAATGTTCCTGTTCCCCACCCAGTGCACCCCTTGCCACCAGGACCTTCCACAGAGGAGACCCTCTGTCTCAAGAATCTTTTCCAGGTGCCTTACCCATGCAGCAAGTATTGATGCGAGGGCTTTTGTGACCCTAGAAGAAGAGGTCCACAAATGGCTCCTGACAACAATCTGGGTGTACCCTTCCTCTTTACTCAGTCCTTGAGTGGCCGGTGGACTGAATCATCAATGGCTGTGGTTGTCCAGCCATGGCAGCAGGAGCCAAGTCCCTGCCTAGGTGGGCAGTGACAACAGTGTCACCAAACTTGCCTGGCTCCATTGCAAGGGCAACATACCAGCAATTGAAAGCCATATTACTATTAAATGTTAATATAAAATTGACATCTTAAGTGTTAAATTGCAGGACACATTTCTATTAGACATTCAAATGCAAGCAAATGTGCTTCTCGAAATCAATTAAAGGCAACATTAGCATTATCCTTTTATATTATAGAAAAGAAAAGAAATTAGGTTATATCCATTGGTCATTGTCCGTAAAATTGCATTGCCTCTGAGTGAACATGCCCTGGGTCAAACCTGAGTCTTATAGAATACCATGTTTCAGATTCTGTGTATGGAGCTTAATAGATCTAATTCAGGTCTTAACCCCTCTCAATGCTAGAATTCTTACTAACAGGATTTCTGTGAATTACTCAACACCCCGATCCCAGCTGTACCTTAATCTCTGTTTTTTTCTGCTGAAATGTACGGCCTTGTCAGTAGACATTTTACTTCATATTCACGACCTCTGATTTTTGTGCTGGCTGGGAAATCAGACAATCCTGAGTAAGTAGGAGCAGTTCTTTTAGCTGGAATGAGTTCATGAGCTGAGCTCCTCCTGACTCCCCTACATTAGAGGTTTTCTTTCAGGTCCTTCTTCTTTAGCTATTTCCTAGATGGCTGCAGAGGCCATGTGCAGGCTCCGGAACAGCACAGCAGGGGCAAGTTCTGTGCGCTTTAGGTCCCATGGTGGGTATTTTATTTAGAGAGAGAGAGAATCAACTTTATTTTTCCATCTGGCCTTTGTTTTTGTGACACTTAGCTGTGTATGTGGTGCTGAGGTTTGAACCCGGGTCCTCACACATGCCAGGCAAGCACCCCAACTACTGAGCCACCACTCTAACCCCAGGTCCTATGGTTCTTTGCTAATTTAAGTTGTATTGAAACTTTTCATCTCTGGAAGCATTCCCTTTTACAGAAAAACTACCTATGCTGTTATTTTGCCCTAATTTTAACCCACAGAGATATACAGCTATAATATGAATCATTTATAAACCTTAAAATATCAGAATCATAAGTAACCAGACTTTTTTTATTGTCTCTGTTACCAAATAAGAATAGAATACATCATAGTTATGCTAATTTTTAATCACTTGGCTCTCGGTATACTGGGCATTTTTCTTTCAGATTTATGTACATGAGATTATATATACATATACACAATCTTGAAACCACTAATGAATGTTCCCTTTGCCCTGGAGCTTGGTAAGAAGTTTGTAATAACAGAATAATGGGTTTGAAAAGCTATGAGGGCTTTTATTCATACCAGAAAAGAATATTAAAAGAACGAATGAAGAAAATTTTTCTGGCAAGCTCAGCTTTGGCCCCATCCACATAGAGAGATGTTTCTTCCGCCCTGTCGCTGGGTCCTTCTGAGCCGCCTGCGCTGCAGTGATCTTCGGACGCTGTGCCCGCTGTTCTTCAATTATTCAGTGCTCTGCAGCCTGTGTCCGCCTTCTCTGTGCATAGCTGAGAGAGGGCGTCTTTCGCTGGGGCTTCAGTGCTCCTCTCCGAGCGAGATACTAGTAAGTTAAGGACCCTGCTGCTGCCAAAGCCGGGTCATGTTTGGACAGAGCCCCGAGGCAGTCTGATTTACAGATGGTGGCTACTTTCCATATACACTGCACGTGTCTGACGTGTTTGCCTTGACACTGATGCTTTAACAGGTGGGGCTTCCTGTTGAACAGCAAGGCTGAAAACCCCTAAGTCACATTTACGGTGCTTCTGCTTCTCTGGATAAAACAACACCACAGGAGGAAAGAAAGAGAATCTGTTTTGATTGTGCAGCAAGCACGCCACAGCTCTTTTGTGCTGTGATGCTGTCCTTGACGGACTGGAGTGGAGTGGCTCGTCATCACCTTCTGGGGCCTTGGGCGTTTGCCGATGGCTGCGTGTGGAATTAAGAAGGCTTTTCTAAAACATTGGAGAGGGATGGACGCAATATGATTTCATCCCGCCCTTTTCTCACTTGGAGAGACAGTTCATCCAATATTAAATTATTGTTTTCTGTTTTATTTAATTTCTAAACCATCAACATCTTTATTCCTTTGTAGTCATCTTTTTTGGCCATTTGTGACAAAAACCCTACCTTGGACAACCCAGTCAATCACATATTTCTACTCCTAAACTTGGATAATGACAATTACATTTTTTTTTAAAGAGAGAGAGAGAGAGTCAAATTGTTTTTTCCATCTGGTCTTTATTTGCTCCACTTCATCGTGTATGTGGCGCTGGGGATCGAACCCAGGTCTTCGCACAGTCCAAGCAAGCGCTCTACTACTACTGAGCCACCTCTCTAGCCTGTGAAGATTACTTTTTAAAAATGTTTTTATCAGTGTATTATTATTGCACATAACAATGGGCTCCTTTCAACATAATCATACATGCATGGAATATAATTTGCTCATTTTAATCCCCAGTACTTTCTCTCCCCACCCCTTCTTTTGCTCCACTAGCTTCCCTTATATTTTTTAAATTGGTGTTTCACAGATGTGCATGGAATTGGGATTCACTGTGATACATTCATACACGCACATAGCATAATTTAGTGAATTTCTCCCTCCCAACTTTTTTATTCCTTATTTCTCTCTAACTTCTGCACCTGAGAGAAAACAGTTGACCTTTAACTTTCTGAGCCTGGCTTATTTCACTTAGCGGGATGTTCTCCAGCTCCATCCATTCATCAGCATATCATTTTTTAAAAACCTTTCAAATGTACCACCTGGTAACTTCACAATTCATGACCGTGGGCCTCCATGGAGTCTTCTAACCTGCACAGGTGTCTTGGCCAGCTAGTCCATTGCTTGCCATTTCTTCTTCCCAGCATTCATCCCCCACTAATCCTCTGTGATTGCTCTCATCGGGCTAGCCATGAATCAATGAAAAAGTTTCAGTTTTTGGCTTTTAATTCTATGAAATCATTTTACATAATATTTCTCCTCTTTGGTGACTCATTTGTAGCCGTTGTTGCAGATCTCTCTTTGCTCAGCTCCCGAATACTGGCACCTTCTTAGCACTCATCTCTTCTTCCGCCGTTCTCTCTCCCTTGGCCATTCCATCTGCATTTTCATCAGCTGCATCCCCAGATCTGCATATCTACAATGCCAGTCATAAATAAATTGGCATGTATCCAGAACCTATTCTTAAACCCGGGAGTTTCTTTTGATTGTCAAATTCATGTCCACGTCCTCATTTCCTACGAATGCTTCCACCGTCCGTGTCTCTGGTGTCTCAGACTCAGCAACTTCAGTCTCAGCATGTTGTCACCCTATTCAACTGCTCTGATTCTGTGTTGTCTGTTTCAGACGACAGTTCACCATCTGTCCAGCGTCCCGAGTGGTGGATCTGGGTGTCCTGCCTCTCTCCTCTATGCCTTCCCCTCCTGTAACCATCACTAAGTCTAAGTTTTATTTCCCCCTAAGACCCCATAAGCCTGGTCTAGAGGCTCCATTTGTGTTGCCAGCTTGAGTTCAGCCCAGTCCCTCCTCAAGACTTGCTGTACAATGTCTTTCTTTTCTCTGCATTGGTCCCTGTCACTTATGCCAGAGTGACATCCAAATGCACAAATTGGATCACATCATTCCTCTGCCTGATATCTTTCCTGGCTGCCCTTGAGTTTCAGGAGGAAAAATACATCACACAGGAAGTTTCAGAAATGAATGTGACCTCAGGGTGGCCTTGTCACTCAACACAGCTCGGGGGCCTTGCACAGGCTCTCTCCTGAGCCCACCCTGCCTGTGGACTCTTCCTCCCTGCGTGCTTCCCATCATCTTTCCTGGCTGTGCTCAAGTCTCCCTGGGCCCTCATGCTAGATTGCCACGCTTTCTCTGTGCTGTTAGCATGATTTAGGCAAACGTGCAGTAGAGGGGCCATTCCATGCTCTCGTGACTATGAGCTCCTTAGCAGGAAGAAATGCTTTCCGTTTCTGGACCACCCCACACCCAGTGCATGAGAACTCAGGTTCTGTTGGGTAAGGGTCTGATTGTGGCTGTGAAGTTATAGAAATTTAGTCTACTACAATATTCATTGAAAAGTATGGCCGACATTAGAGAAGACAATATTATGGCTTTTGAGATGAAATGGATGGAGATGGAAAGAATTATGCAAAGTGAAGTATCCCAATCTCAGAGACTCAAGGGCCGAATGGTTTCTCTCATCTGTGGAAGCTAGAATACATCATCGGGAAGCAGTAGGTTAGATGGCAAAGCTAATAATAACTTCGAATTGTATGATTCTCAACGCAACAGGGAGATGACTCCCTAGGATACTTGGAGGCGTAGGCTGGGGAACAGGGTCAGGGAGGGCTTAGGAAAATCACCTAGGAGACTGGAGGAACTGAATATAGGGGAATCATCTCAGAAGGTGATGTCTGACCTCCACAAGATATCCATTTAACTCAGGGGTTCTTCTGGGGGAAACAGCAACATGGGGAACCCAAACTGGGCATCCATGACATGGCATTAGCCCTGGATAACTAAGTATATATTCATTTGTTCTGGAATATTTGATAATGTTTCCCCCTCAATTGTAACTATATATCATCGAATGAATAATACTTTTAAAAAAAAAGAAAAGTATGGCCGAAGGGAATTTGACTTGCATCGCCAATTTAAATGCATTCAAAAGTTGAATAACTCTAGAATAATAAAAAGGTCAGAGTGAAAACAAAAGAAAGAGAAGTCTGAACCAAAATTATGAATTTTCTTTCAGAATTATTTTGTTTATTCTCTTTAAAGACCATTTAAGTAGATTTTATTGATCTATGGCTGGAAGTGTTATTTGATTTGATATTTTAATTAAAAATGTATACAATATACGATTCACTAAACTTAGCCAAGAGCAGAGACAAATGTTTCTGTAACCTTTTCCACCCAACAACCTTTTACAGCCTTCTGCATTGCAAAGATTAATGTGTATTTTCAAAGAAATATATAACAAAATCCGTCTGCAGTAGTGTGGTGGTCCTGTCTGATAAAGTGACGGCAGACAAAGCGAAGGGTCTGAATTTCAGCAGCATTCGTCATTTACATTCCACCTTCCACAAACATCGATGAAGAAAAGGTCTCCCTGAGTTGCACTTGAGGCAACTTCAAGAAATGCCACGAAAATTTTAAAAACTCTGAGCTGGAAACTCACTTTTATGTTAAAAGTACAAATTACTTTTGGGATCTTGTGTAAGGATTGCAAAATCTAACAGTGATTTGATCACATAATACACGGGAATCCTAGAAACTTGATTTGAAACTGCTGTATGGAATAAAAAGACACAGCAGGAAACAGGAAGGACTTCATGTTTCATTTGGTTATAAATTACTATGCACTGATTTTAATATTTCAAATGATATTTGAATCTGAAAACCAACACAAAATTTATAATTATGCTTATACGTCTGTGATAAGTAGCTATTAATGTAAGTGCTATGATACACAGAATAACTCCAAGCTATTTCCATAAAAAGATCATTATAGCACTGGAGAGAAAATTATGAATTCCTTCCTTATTAGATGTTATAGATGAATAATAAGAATCATAATTAAATTATTCCTTGTAGAGTAGGAAATAAAAAACAATGTGTTAAACATTTCAATACACTGAAAAAGACACACTGAAACAGTTGTCAAGAGAGAGTCATATATTTTAAAATATAATGGAAAGTTAGAAAAACAGTTGAAGTCTCTTGGAGCAGATTAACATATCCCAGAACTGATAGGAAGATGGAAAATGTATTTACTCAACAAATAAAATGCCAGATAAATAGAAAAGAAAATTACTATTAGTTGCTATGAAATGAAGGATAGAATAAGACCAAAATCTATTAGAAATCATAAAAATTTTTCTAAAGAGTAGCAGAACTATAAATTCTCATAAAAGTCCATATCCTTGACATAGAAATTCCTATCCAGGACTTGATCCAGTTTAATTTGGGAGGAAAGCGTGCAAATATGTTTTAAGAAGGATATTTACCAGGTATGGTTATGAGAACTAAAACCAACCTGAGTTCCAATAATAGGGGATTTGTGACTACAGTGTAGCACATGCAGGTGATGGGATGTTATTCAATCATCAGGAGTTACTCCGCAACGTATATTTACACATTCAAAGTGTATTTCTTGGGTGGTTACTAAGTGCTAAGTACTTGGGAACAGTTTTTGGGCTATGGCCAACAGAGTGCATATGGTTTATTTGCAAAAGAGGTAAAACATACTTTGAGTGGAAAATAGGTTAAAAATCAGAATTACAGCCTCAACCTTTCACCCCTTTATTTGTCCTAGGTACCCATAGGCATTTATACACATTGCATGTGCATGTACACGTTATAACACATTTGGACAAAAATGTTAGAATGTGTTTCATTAGTCCATTTTCTGTTACTCTAAGAAACACCTGGGGCTGGGTAACTTTATAAAGCAAAGAAGTTTATTTGGCGCACAGTTCTAGAGGCTCATGGTTTGGCTCCAGCCATCAGCCCAGCTCTGGAGAGAACCTCGTGTGGATGGCAGGAGCTGCTGTAGAGGGAGCCATCACCTGTCCATCCAGAGAAAGCTGAATGGGGCCAGGCTCACACCTTTACCAGGGCCCTCTTACAGGGGCTGATGGAGTCCCACAAGAGCCTCCTGATCCTTTGGAGGCAGCCCTCCCAGTGACCCCCCACTCCAACATCACCATGCCGAGCGCCAGGCCCCGGCTCAGTCCTCTGGTGCTCACATGTCAGGCTTCCTCTTGCTGCTGAGTTTCCTCTGGGAGGATGTTTATTAACATGCATAATGTTTGGTTTTCTGCAGCCAATATGATTTACCTTTTATGAAGATATAATCAACTTTTTAAAAATTTCACTATAAAAAAAATAGTCCAAGGTAAAACTAGATTAACTGAGTGGGTGGAATCACATGAAATAAAAGTGAACAATTAGATTCAGAGCTCAGGAGCATCTCCCATGTACCTAATGAATACCTGCTATTGGAGTAACAGCCGCAGTGACAGCAATACACATATGCTCGGTGTCGGCCACCGTCCCAACGTCTACTAGGCCTCCACTCTCCGAGCCTCATCACTGCTCCTTGGTAGATAGCACTGCTGCTCTGCTCTACCCATACAAGCACCGAGACGCAGAGAGGTCAACTCATCTGTCCCTCCTTCGGAGCTGGTGATTCCGAACAAGACTTCAACCCAGCCAACCTGGTTGCAGGGGACTACACACAGAGCTGCTGTGCACCCTGCTTCTCTGTAAGAAGATTTCCCATCAATTATCTGGTAAAAAAAAAAAAACAAAAAAATCAAACGACACACCTCAATCCATGCAGCTGATCCAGAATGGAGAGTCAAACTATCTGGAAATTTAAAACAAGTCGCTGTGTGAGTAGATAGGAAGTAGACTTGGAAATTATAATGCTAGGTAGAAGACGTTAAAAGCAACCTTTAGGGTTTATAGAAGAGTAGAATCTATGGGTTGCACAGGACACGTAAAATCAAATCATGATTTAAACACACACACCCCGTGCAGGGAGCTGCTCCCTAAAAATGTTTGCCCGTGGCCTGCCTGTTCTCTTGGGCACGCTCTGAAGTGCAGAGATTCCTATTTTATATATTTTGCAAGTCCAGCCAGAGAGACGTAATATTTGGAATTTTCTAAAGTTGAGCAAAATTCCTTGTTCAAAGGACTCGTACAAAAGAGCATTTTAGAGATACACTTGAATATAGGTCAGAGATCTGTCACCGGAAAATGGGTAAATGTTTCTTGAAATCAGAATCTACCCTCTCTATGGCCTCCTCCTAATCTACCCCGTCTCTAGTAACGCAAACAAGAAAAAAAAGAATGCTAAGTTTAATCCATTGCCCGGCGCATGCTAGATACTCGACCTTGGTATTCCTCGCCCTTCCAGATCAGCTCTGCTGCCCCTCTGTCTTGTCTGTGACCTGGGAGGTGAACTGGGAGATGGCTTCAGCCAGGCTCTGTGAGATGCTGATTTCTCCCTGAGTCCTGCATGGGAAGCACCAGCAGGAGACAGTGGGTAGCAGGACAGACTGGCTCAGGGTTTGGCAGAGGCTTTCTTCTTTGGCCTGGTCTCAGCCACACTGTCGCCTGCTGCAGGGCTCTCTGAACTCTGTAATTGCCATCTTTCCTCTTCCTAGCTGGCTCTCAGCCCCAGACTCAGTCCCTCTGTTTACAGTCTGTCCGTGTGCTTTCAGTCGCCCTTTGGAGTAAGCTGTCTGTCCTGCTGGGACTCGGGCTGAGATGACCTTCAAAAGGGACTTCTTAAAAGATTGTGCATGGTATTTTTCTTGGAGCATCTGCTGGGTGACCATCGTCCATTGCCATTCTTCTCTGGCACAGGGCAGAGCAGTCAGGGATGACAGGAAAGGGATGGGTGGAGGGAACGAGATGGGGCCACAGGTCTCTTCTCTAACCATTGGGAATGTCCTAGTCTTCCTCTGAGTGTCTCTTCCTGCCCTCAGCTCTCCCTTAGCGGGAAAGCCGGCCTTCAGGACAGTCTCCAACATGGCAGGCCTACCAGCCCCTCTTCCAGAAACCCAGATCCATTCATTTTAAATAGTCTTAGAGACAGAGCATGTTGCATTCAGACAGTGCACTACGAAAAGTGACCTTTCCTGAGGCCCAGAGGCTGGCAGTGGGCTGTCTCAGCTCCTTGTGCCAAGTGCGCAACGCCAGGTGTTGGATCCCGACACGAAGACGGTACATCAAGAGAACTTCTGAAGACGTCTCCCTGGCTTCCTTAAATTCTCCTCCCGTAGCCACCGAGCTGAGTCACAAGGATTTCGGGAAACATCTTTTTCCTCATGTTAATACATCAATGGTAAGGAAATGAGATCTATTTGGATATTTCCTGCGGAAAACTGGGAGAGAAGCACTTTTTCGGTGGGAAGCGATGCTTTGTGGATGAAAAATAGTTCCAAATGAAGAGAGGCTGTCTTTCTTTGCATTGTATTTGTGTTTTGCATTGAACTAGACCATTTAATCTGTTTCTAGGGGGTGAAAATCTATTCCAAAAAAAATCCTAAAACACATCGAAATCTTTCTTGGTGAGTGTGCCACTGGCTTCCAGGTACAACCAGCTTCCTCTTTCAAGTTAACCTATGTGTCCCTTTCCCAACCTCAGCGTTTAAAAGGATAAAAGAAAAGAAAAAAAGTCAGTTGGCCAATGCTGTATGATCTACATTTGCTCTCTCCAGGAAAGCAAATCGCTTTTTACAGAAGCAAATACCTTTTTGAAGGCACTTCTAATTACCACAAGCATCACCAAGTTCTGCGTCTGACCCAGGAAATTTCATTTTTTTTTAAAGAGAGAAGGACAGTGAGAGAGAGAGAGAAAGAGAGAGACAGAGAGAATCAATTTTTGTTGAGTTTTTCACATGGCCTTCTCTGCTCTGACACTTAGTTGTGTACGTGGGTGCTGAGGTTTGAACCCGTGTACTTGCGCGTGTCAGGAAAGTGCTGTAACCACTGAGCCACTGCTCCAGCCCCCAAGGAAACTTTATTTTTAAAAGAGACTTTGGTTGAGTGGATTGGAGACCCAGTTATACCTGGTATACCACCTCACTACCCTACATTTCATAGACTGCCCCTGTGGAGCACCAGTCCTCAGCCACTGCCACAAATAGAGCAACTTCATTTGGAGGCACCAAAGGCGGATTTCAGCGCTTTTGAAACAGAGGACACATTTGCCAGCACAATGGTTTCCAAGTGACTTCTGAGCAACCTGTCAGACCGAGCGCTTGGCTCCGGAGCTCTAGTCACACCTGGGGGATTCTGGAGGGCAGCAGTGACATGAGGATGCAAACGAGAGGGTTGGGCCTGCACAACGGTTCAAGTGGATCTGCAGCACTTGACCAAGGCGGAGCCATCGGAGACTCACCCGCAGCAAAGGGACAGGGTGCGCCATCTCGCCAACTGGTTCTCCTCTGGAGTCCCAGAAATGAAGCACCGTGTGGAAATATCTGACTTTTCCTGAGATGTCCTTTCAGAAATGCCTTACATTTCCATTTTTGGTAAAAAGAAAACTACAGATGAATACCATTTTCCATCACCTTCCATCAGTTGCTTGTAGAATTAATAACATTAATCATTCTATGAGAGTGAATAAGGCCCAAAGTGTGTGTGGGGGGGGGTCAGGAAAAGGATGAGAGACTACGAAGAAAAATCTCCTGCAGTTAGTTTATTAATAGTGAATAAATTGTGGATAAGATATATGATATTTATATATAAAATTTATTCACTATTTACACATAAATGTAATGTTATATATATTTCTTTCTTTCTTTTCTACAGTACAGCTTCTCCTTTAACTGGTTGCCATGTAAACTCTGAGATTCAGAAGACTGAGCCCTTGAGATCCACAGTTCTTATGGGGTTAAGACTGTGCTGAATTCATTCAGCCTGTAGCTGGCAAACGTCCTTGGAGCTCCTGTCCTTGAAGTCACTGGGTACAGAAGCCAGCAAAAGCAAGGCCTGAAAAATCAATAGAAAAGGACAATTTCTCAGTGATTGTGGTACAATAATCACCACACTAATTCATGTATATAAAAGAATCACAGTGGGCCAGGGAGAAAATATGAGTCCTACACAGAATTTTCATTTTGCGTGTGTATGTGTGGGCACATATACGAAAATAGGGAAAGACCATTCTGAAAATTTGGAACAAAGAGGAAGTTATAGTGGAACATCACTGAAAATTCAAATGAATGCTATTGTTTAAGGCTTTGTTGAATGGAACTTTTGCACCATTTTGCTTATTAAGTAAGATTTAAAATATGAACTTTCTCTAATTTCCAACTAAACTAATTTACCAAGGGAAAAATTCCTGAGTTGTGTTCTGCCTCCTCCTCCTTCCCTTGGTTGCTCCAGCCCCTGCCCACGTCCTACTGCTTCTGCAGATGGAACATTCTCCAAACCCATCCATCTCTTCTGCATACCCCAAAGGGCTCCGCCTGAGTTATCTGGAAACTTATCAGAATCACGGATTCCCAGAATTTTAAGGACGTGGTGCAACACTGATCAACGCGGGGTAGAAATTCCCTCTAGACCTCAGCATGCCTGAGTGACAGCCACCTGGTCTCAGCAGGCACCGTTCCAGTGGAGGAGGCAGGGGAGCGAGATCTAATTCCTGTGTGGTCCACCTTGCCTACTAACCGAGTGACAATGTTGCCTATTGAGCCCATGCCTAGATCATTTGTCAAATGAAAATTAAAATATAACCCATTTACCCGAACACATAAAAATTCATAAATGTCTAAAATTTCTGAAAAAGCGCTGTTATGATTTAATAATTATTCCACCAGCCTACTCCACTTCTATCTCTGGCTATTAGAATCCACCCTTCCTCCTTTAGAAAGAGCTGAGGGTGCTTCCCTAAAGCTTCATCTTGAAGAGCACAGGCAGGCTGCTGGTGTTTTTGCCCCTGACACCACGAGGAAGAGGTGCGTGGTCAAGGGTGTAAGACAGCATCAGTGGGGACGACCTTGGTCGTGAGCTGCTAACTTTCTCCACTTTGCTGTGAAGCGGTGCAGATCACACCAGCACGCAGGCTCCCCTTAGCTCCTGCACCTCTTAAGATGGAATGCTCAGGCTTGAGACATGGCAGGCTAACACTGCTGTGGAAATTTTCCGGCTGCCATGTCTGGGACTGTTCTGCTGAGGGCTGCTCGAGCCCCAGGGCCATCCTTTTTTCCTAACATCAGAGCCACGTGGGACAGACACCTCCTTCTAAGCTCAAGTCTTTCGCTTTCTATAACAAGCAGTTTAGACATCTTCATCAGTGCTGCTTTTCCCACCCCAAACTCCAAACCTCCGTGGGACCATCCGCACCATCCACTCCCAGTGTGACTTCCACTTTTCCGTGACTGCTCTCTGACTCTCCCAGTGGCAAGCCATTTCCTTGCCTGGCGTCCCTGATGAGCTCCTTGGATGCTTGATATAAAGAGCAAATGAACCGCATCCCAAAGAGCAATGGAAAAGCACTGTTTTCCCTCTGCTCCGCCACCTTTCTAGTACTTTCTGTGTCTTCCAAGTAGGATAACATTCCTGACCTGGACTGATCAACCAATACATCTATATGTATTTAAAATTCATTTCAATTTCATTTTAGGATATTTCAGAATAAATTCAAACACAGAAAAAGCCTAAGGTTATAGGTCTCTTAGGTAGGGAAACATTCAATATACTCACAACTAAAAAATAGGCTTCATTTCTGGAAATGGCTCATTGTTGAAGAAATCTATCTTAGTGCCGTGTTTTCTCAGATGAAAGTGAGCAAAAGTTCATAGGAAAAATACAGCAAATGAGCCTGGCTTATCTCCTTTCATTAATGATTCAGAAAAATCATGTTTATAACTAAATATGAAGGGATTATATGGATGCATATTATGTCATAACAAATGTTTATAATAACATAAACATGGATAATGGAAGGGAGATTTCCTGTTATTTAAAAAAATACAAACCATAAATATACTGCAATTGTGGCAATCCCCTTGTTCAATCTTCTTTCTTTCTAGGTGAACTTTGGTAGAGACCCACACAACTTCAAGGAGGAATCCGTGGCAGAAGGTGAGAGCCAGGTATCAGGACCTCTGTGACAGCGTCCAGAAGATAATCCTGTCGCGCTTGTCAGCTTGAGGTCCTCTCTGAACGTGAACTTGCAGGCCACGTCCCTCACTTGGCTGAACTGAAGTGCAAAGAGGGCTACAGTAGGCGGCTCACTTAGACGGTGACCGTGACATCTGAGCGGCAGAGGGGCTCAACGCAGTGGGACCAAGGAAGAGCCGTCAGCATCCACCTCTTGGAGCAAATATATGCGTACTGGACTCGGATATTAAAATTGAGAAAATGGAAAAAACGTGAATTCCAAAGGCAGCCACAGAGAAATGGTTTCCAACGCTCATTTTGCATGCATATTCAACAGCTCCTCTGTTGCAGATAAAATTCTGAAAATAAATTTAGGGATGACCTTCATTTTCTCTGTGCTCTGGCGGTGAGAGTGAAGCCCCGCCTGATGAGAGAGACCCTGGCTGGCTCCATTATAGCAGCAGTGCCGGATTTTTAGAAAGCCACAGACCACAGAGAAAAGGGATTTTGAATACTTCAGTGCTTCTTTTAAAGCCATGGCAACCATGAAACAATTGGAGAAAGAGAATAATTTGAATTCTTGATATTTAAAAACAATCCAGTGTTCTGGACTTGTACACAAAGAACTCACAAAATCCATTATGTTGAGATATAAGCTATATTATGTTTAAGGTTATACTTAGGATTTATGAATTTGAAGTAGGTCCTTTGTCAGGGAGTCACTGAATTCTGTCAGAGTGAATGGGTTCTTTGCATAGACATTGAGACATTGAAAAATGCCAGTTTAGATTTTATTCCAGACCATGATATGAACCACAAATACCTCATTACATTAATGAGTAGCTTTTTCCTTCATTTGAAAAAAAGCATCTGGATCTTTCAGTCCTTATTTCCCACAGCCCATGTCCAGAGGTCTCAGGAAACTTCCCAAGATGCTGACAACATCGTTAAGAATTTATTCTTGTGTTTAGCGGCATGAGTGCTCTCTTCTTATGATTGGAACAAATGAAATTAACTCCCTTTTTGTGCAACACTTCTCTAGGACTTAAAACCACACTGCCTCATAGTCCAGTCGTGCTTATGCATGTCTGAAGGAGGATCAGAGTGAATTCTTAAACTGATGAAAACGCAGGAAGAATGCTTTATCTTGTAATAAAAGAGAAACGAAGAAACAGATCTGTCTTCATGAATTTTCTTATCATCAACAGCCAAAATGAATGCATGCCATTCAGCTCATAATGGAATCATAGATTACTGAGAGCAGTAAGTACAAAGATTTCTCTATTATTAATGTTTCAATATCACAAAGATTAATGCATCATTACTGGAAAATCAATAACTTAAAATAAGCTTAGAAAATGATTCAGTCAAACGATGATTGAGACTACATCCACACGAAACTTGAGTTCCAGAGAAGCATGCTTCATAACGCTCAAGTTCGCTGTTTTACATCCCCCCACATTCTCCAACATAAGATCCACTTTTGAGACAAAGGGAGGGAAGCTGGGCCCCGTGTTGATCACCTGGGCTCCCAGCCACTTAGGAGGCTGAGGAAGGAGGATGACAAATTGGAGGCTAGCCTTGGCAATGTAGCAATATTATCTCAAAATGAAAAATAAAAGGGGCTGAGAATATATCTCAGAGATAAAGCAGCCTGGGTTCAATCCCCAGTACTCCCCCTGCCAAGAAAAAAGCAAAAAAGAAACGAAATGACTAATTAGAAGTTCTATCTCTATACTTAGTACTATTTGAAATCCAAAATCAAGACATGAGGGAGTCAACATCCATGTGTTTTTAGCAGCTTTGCAGATAGAACTGAAGACCCCACCCCTCAAAAGTATAGTGTGGAAGAAAGATAGCCTGTTCAACAAATGGTGTTGGACAAACTGGACAGCCATTTGTAGACATCTGAAGTTGGATCCTAATCTTCCACCCTGCACAAAAATTAAATCAAAATGGATCAAAGACCTGGATATTAAGCCTACAACTTTAAATTTACTAGAAAAAGAAGTCGGGTCAACACTACAGCTTATAAGGGTTGGCAGCTTCTTCCTTAACAAAACTCCTATGGCTCATGCTGTAAAATCAAAATTAAATGAATGGGATGCAATTAAACTAAAAAGTTTCTGCACAGCTAAAGATCTAGTCAAGAGCATCAAGAGAGAACCTACACAATGGGAGAAAATTTTTGCCAGCTACACCTCGGACAGAGGGCTAATATCCAGAATATACAGGGTTCTAAAGAAACTAAAGTCCAAACTTGCAAATAATCCAATCGATAAATGGGCTAAAGAACTCAAAAGGAACTTCTCTCCAGTGGAAGTCCAGAAAGCCCACAAATATATGAGAAAATACTCCACATCATTAGTTATAAGGGAAATGCAAATCAAAACTTCCATGAGATACCATCTCACTCCTGTTAGAGTGGCAAAAATGAAGAATACAAACAAGGACAGATGCTGGAGGGGCTGTGGGAAAAGAGGAACACTGTTACACTGCTGGTGGGACTGCAAACTGGTTCAGCCAGTATGGAAAGCAGCGTGGAGAATCCTCAAAAAATTAAGGACGGAACCACCTTACGACCCAGCTATCCCACTCCTGGGAATTTTCCCAAAAGACTTAGAATCAGTGTATTATAGTGATGTGGCTTCATCAATGTTTATAGCAACTCAATTTACTATAGCTAGACTATGGAACCAACCCAGATGCCCCTCACTCGATGAGCGGATACAAAAGCTTTGGTACATATATACTATGGAATACTATTCGGCCATTAGAGAGGAC